>SDVV010000952.1:0-27824 GCA_016164225.1 Gammarus roeselii | reverse complement strand
TCTCCAGTAGCACAGATTGAGGCAAGACCTGGCGCAGCAGGTAGCCGAAGGGACATAACTGCAAACCTCTTTCTCACAGATGAAATATCCTAGAGATGCCACTCTGGCATCTCACTTTGAAATTTCTTGGAGATGCCCCTCTGGCATCTCACCCTGAAATATCTTGGAGATGTCCCTCTGGCATCTCACCTTAAAATATCTTAGAGATGCCTCTCTGACATCTCATCTTAAAATATATTGGAGATACCCTTCGACATCTCACCTTGAAATCAATTCTTTGTACAATATGGATGACTAACCGTCTTCTCTCCTGTAGCACATATTCAGGCAAGACCTAGTGCAAGACCTAGTACTAACCTTTTTCCCACAGAGCAAATATCCTGGAGATGACCCCTTGCATCTCACCTTGAAAAATCTTGGAGATGCCCTTTGGCATCTCACCTTGAAATATCTTGGAGATGCCCCTCTGGCATCTCACTGTGAAATATCTAGGAGATGCCTCTCTTGCATCTCATTTGCTCTCCCCTGACTATCGTCAAAAATTCAAAATGCAAATACTTACATCCTCCTTTTTTTACTAAACTCTGCGATATCTATTCGTCAAATTTAAAAATATGTCATTTGAATAAAGTCAGGAGTTGCAACGAATTTTTTTTTTTCGGGAGATGTCCTTTTGACATCTAATATGAAATGTGAAATGCTCGTGTAGGACAAATCACACGTGTTCAGAGACGCACTTTACTGAAAACAAGGGAGAACCACTCTCAGGAAACTGGGCGTGGACCTCTTCTACACTTGCACTTATCAAAATTTCACGACATTTTTGAAAATTCCGACCTAGACTCTAGATCAGCCAAGGGCAGGTCTATCCTTAGGAGAGGTCACTCCGACGTCTCACGATAAAGTGCGACAGCCTTCAAGAAACCACTTGCGTACAGAAGACTTAATCTTCTGAGCACATGGGGAGGACCACTACCCAGGCAACTGGGTGTGATGCTCTCCTAAATGTGCACATACTTGTCAAAATTTATTCCCATATGCTCCTTTGGAAATACACTCAATGCCTAGTCGGAGTTCGTCTGAACCAACCTCTGGGGCAAACCGACAGGCATGCGCTCGAGGAAGAGTATTAGTCCGCTGAGCGTATAAGCGTGTCCGTCTCTGCTCGACCGTCTCAGATGCGGCCACCTGAAACCAAATTTTTTCACTTGCCATCTTGTTCGCCCCGTTCCTGAATTGTTATCCTGACACTCGGCCCTTTCTTCTCCGGGGCTGATATGTCTGGGGTAGTAGTAGGGTAGTAACTAGTATGGTGGTGATGGTAGTTGTGGTTTCTCTTCTTTCTATCCTCACAACCTTCTTTTTCTGTAGGTGCGCGTGAATTTCGAAAGCCTCGTTGAATATCCCTCACTCTTCTTCAACTTCTTTCAAAGGAAACACTCGACATGAGCACTCGTGCTCGTTTGTTTTCCTAACTCTAAACTATCACCTGGGTTAAGTCCAGTCTTGGCAACAGAGCTAGGATATATGCCACTAACACTGGGTTAAGTCCAGTATTGGCAACAGAGCTAGGATATATGCCACTACCATGTGGTTTAAGTCCAGTCATGACAAAAGAACTAGGATATAGAGATTGCCAAATAGGGTGCATTTTCTGATACCTACTCAAACAAATGTATTGGTTTTTATTTCAAATGTATTCTTGAAATAGGAGATAAGTAGTTATTGTGTATTGCACATTGCCACAGCTCTATAAGATGAGTAGTTTTGTGTACTGCACATTGCTACAGCTCCATAACATGAGTAGTTTTGTGTCCTGCACATTGCTACAGCTCCATAAGGTGAGTAGTTTTGTGTAGTGCATATCGCTACAGCTTCATAAGATGAGTAGTTTTGTGTGCTGCACATTGCTACAGCTCCATAAGATGAGTAGTTTTGTGTACTGCACATCGCTACAGCTTCATAAGATGAGTAGTTTTGTGTACTGCACATTGCCACAGCTCCATAAGATGAGTTGTTTTGTGTACTGCACATTGCTACAGCTCCATAAGATGAGTAGTTTTTTGTAGTGCACATCAATACAGCTCCATGAGATGAGTAATTTTGTGTAGTGCACATCGCTACAGCTCCTTAAGATGAGTAGTTTTGTGTACTGCACATTGCTACAGCTCCATAAGATGAGTAGTTTTGTGTAGTGTACATTGCTACAGCTCCATAAGATGAGTAGTTTTGTGTAGTGCACATCGCTACAGCTCCTTAGGATAAGTAGTTTTGTGCACTGCACATTGCTACAGCTCCATAGGATGAGTAGTTTTGTGTAATGCACATCGCTACAGCTTCAGACGATGAGTAGTTTTAAGTACTGCACATTGCTGCAGCTCCATAAGATGAGTAGTTTTGTGTACTGCACATTGATACAGCTCCATAAGATGAGTAGTTTTGTGTAGTGTACATTGCTACAGCTACATAAGATGAGTAGCTTTGTATACTGCACATCGCTACAGCTCCATAAGACGAGTAGTTTTGTGTAGTGCACATCGCTACAGCTCCATAAGATGAGTAGTTTTGTGTATTGCACATCGCTACAGCTCAATAAGATGAGTAGTTTTGTGTACTGCACATCGATACAGTTCAATAAGATGAGTAGTTTTGTGTACTGCATATTGCTACAGCTCCATAAGATGAGTAGTTTTGTGTATTGCACAATGCTACAGCTCCATAATATGAGTATTTTTCTGTACTGCACATTGCTACAGCTGCATACGATGAGTAGTTTTGTGTACTGCACATTGCTACAGCTCCATAAGATTAGCTTTGTGCACTGCACATCGCTACAGTTCCGTAAGATGAGTAGTTTTGTGTACTGCACATCGCTACAGCTCCAGTTTCATGTAGTGCACATTGCTACAGCTGCATAAGATGGGTTGTTTTGTAATCAGCACATCGCTACAGCTCCACATGATGAGTAGTTTTATGTACTGCACACCGCTACAGCTCCATAAGATGAGTAGTTTCGTGTAGTGCAAATCGCTACAGCTGCATACGATGAGTAGTTTTGTGTACTGCACATTGCTACAGCTCCATAAGATTAGTTTTGTGCACTGCACATCGCTACAGTTCCGTAAGATGAGTAGTTTTGTGTACTGCACATCGCTACAGCTCCATAAGATGAGTAGTTTTGTACTGCACACCGCTACAGCTCAATATGATGAGTAGTTTTGTGATTAAATGTGTTTTCAAGTGTTTACAAGTGTAGGAAGACAACAACTAGACTATTGGCCCAAACTAGGTTGCCTTTCGCTTGCAAGAGGGTTAGTTCTAAGTTGAACGTCTAAGAGAGCCTCATGTGCCATTTCTTTTTTTTTGTAACAGAAAGAAAGGGAACGGCTTAGCTATTTATCGGCGATTCATGTCAAACTTATCGAGCTGCAACTTAAACGTTTCGATTGTATTGCTGTTTACAACCTCTGCGGGAAGTTTGTTATATTCTTCGACAACTTTATACGTGAAGAAATTGCGCGTGATGTCGAGGGAGAAACGATTCCCAACGATTTTGTATCCATTATTTCTAGTCACTCCGTTCGTACCTAGAGTGAAAAGGCTCACTCGGTCCTTACCCTTCATAATCCTCCACACTTCGATCATGTCGCCTCTGACTCGACGTTCCTCTAGCAAATAAAGATTGAGTTCACGTAGCCTGTCTTCGTACGATTTATTCCGCAGCGAGGGGATGAGTTTGGTAGCTCTACGTTGAACCTTCTCTAATTTCATAACGTATTTTCTGAGAAAAGGAGACCAGATTGAACGCCATACCCGAGTCGCGGTCTAACAAATGCATTAAATAACTTGAACATACTGTGTTGGTTTTTGTACGAGATAGTGCGGAATATCATACCATGCATTTTGTTGCCTCTCTTGGCAGCATCGTTACATTGCTTGCGGCTTTTGAAGTCATTCCTAATGATGACACCTAAATTTCTCTCTTCGGTGACGGGAATGAGATTCTTTCCGGACATTGAATATTCGTGTTTGAAGTTATAAGGACCTTTATGCATAACTTCACATTTGTATACATTAAATTTTATTTGTCACTTTTCCGACCAATCCACAATTTAGTTCAAGTCCAGTTGGATCTGCTGACACTCAAGTTCAGTTTGCACATTTCCTCCGATCTTAGTATCATCTGCGAACTTGCTAATGTTTGAGAGTACGTTGCTAACGAGATTGTTAATGAATATTATAAAGAGAACTGGCCCTAACACGGATCATGGAGGCACGCCGATTGTAACATTACCCCAGGGGGATGAGGCTCCGCTAAACACAACTCGCTGCCGTCTGGCCGTAAGCCAGCATTTAAGCCAGTTGTTAAGCTCGCTTCGAGTATCGATGCTGTGCAATTTACTAATTAGGCGTTTTTGGGGTACTCTTTCAAAGGCCTTTTGAATGTCAGGGTAAATGATATCGATTAAAGATTTGGCGTCGCGGATTTCAATTATATATCTGAAAAAGTGTAGCAGGTTCGTAAGACAGAAACGGTTGTGTCTAAAGCCATTCTGAGAGTCGCCAATCAATTTGTTTGATTCTAAGAATTTTGTAAATTTATCCGTTATCAAACTTTTCATCAACATGCCAATGACTGAGGTGAAGCTAATTGGACGGTAGTTGCCGGGACACTTTTTGACCCCATTTTTTAAAAATTGGGGTAACATTGGCTTCTTTCCATTATAGTGAGGCAGGTGCCATATGTGAGAGATTTGGTTAAAATATTTTATAAATGTTCGGTGATTTTGTTTCTAGTCCCTTCTAGAATTTTGGGATGAATTTAGTCTGGACCTGGAGATTTTGTGACTTTCAATTTATCTATATATTTAATAACATCGACGCAAGAAAAGATCACTGTGCTGAGGGCTTCAATTCTTTTTGCCGCAATGATATCCTCTAACGTAAATACAAAACAAAAGTATTCATTAAGTAGAAAACTCATTTTGGTGAAGTCCGTTTCTAACTCAGCAACACCGTTCTCGAGAGGACCAATTACAGATCTTGATTTTTTTATCAATATATAACGGAAATATTGTTTCGGATTATTTTTGACATTAGAGGCAGTTTCATTTTCATAATCTTCTTTCTTACGTTTCAGGACCCTCTTTAGATCTCTTCTGCTGATGTTGTATTCATTTTTTGCTACGTCGTCATGAGGAAGTTTCTGAAGATTGAAGACACTGCAATTCTCCTTTCCAGTACATGGGCTGATTAGCTTCTGTTCGCCTGTTTTTTGCGCGGGATATGTTCATATTCCATATATTTAAGTGCAGTCAAGGAATTGTTAAGCGATTGATTGACATCTTGTCTGAGGGTTATATCTGCTGACGCTATTGACACTCTAAAGCCATCAAAATTAGCTAATCTACACTTAGGGGCTTTTTCAGCTCCATCAAAAAACGGATGCAGTTGTGGTTGTTAGTTCAGAGTGTTTCGCCTACTTTGACGTTCGTGACAAGGGAGTCGCTGGCACTAAATATGAGATCAAGAATGTTGCTACCTCTTGTAGGTGTCTTCACCATTTGGGTCGTGAACTTATGTAGTGTACACTGCTACAGCACCATAAGATAAGTAGTTTTGTGTACTGCACATTGATACAGCTCCATAAGATGAGTAGTTTTGTGTAGTGCACATCGCTACAGCTATATAAAATGAGTAGTTTTGTCAACTGCACAATGCTACAGCTCCATAAGATAAGTAGTTTTGTGTAGTGCACATCGCTACAGCTCCATAAGATGAGTAGTTTTATGTAGTGCACATCGCTGCAGCTCCATAAGATGAGTAGTTTTGTGTACTGCATATCGCTACAGCCCAATAAGATGAGTAGTTTTGTGAACTGCACATCGCTACAGCTCCATAAAATGATTAGTTTTGTGTACTGTACATTGCTATAGCTCCATAAGATGAGTAGCTTTGTGTAGTGCACATCGCTACAGCTCCATAAGATGAGTAGTTTTGTGTACTGCACATCGCTACAGCTCAATAAGATGAGTAGTTTTGTGTACTGCACATCGCTACAGCTCCATAAGATGAGTAGTTTTGAGTAGTGCACATCGCTAGAGCTCAACAAGATGAGTAGTTTTATGTAGTGCATATCGTTACAGCTCAATAAAATGAGTAGTTTTGTGTAGTGCATATAATTACAGCTCCATAAGATAAGTAGTTTTGTGTAGTGCATATCACTACAGATCCATAAGTTGAGTAGTTTTGTGTGCTGCACATCGCTACAGCTCCATAAAATGATTAGTTTTGTGTACTGTACATTGCTATAGCTCCATAAGATGAGTAGCTTTGTGTAGTGCACATCGCTACAGCTCCATAAGATGAGTAGTTTTGTGTACTGCACATCGCTACAGCTCAATAAGATGAGTAGTTTTGTGTACTGCACATCGCTACAGCTCCATAAGATGAGTAGTTTTAAGTAGTGCACATCGCTACAGCTCCATAAGATGAGAAGTTTTATGTACTGCCCATCGCTATAGCTCAATAAGATGAGTAGTTTTGTGTAGTGCTCATCACTACAGCACCATAAGATGAGTAGTTTTGTGTATTGCACATCACTACAGCTCAATAAGATGAGTAGTTTTGTGTAGTTCACATCGTTACAGCTTCATTAAATTACTCTATATTGGTCAGCAGAATTATTTCCTGTGCAAGATTCGGGATTGTATTCCCAAACAACGATGTAGCACCAGTTTTGCGGATAAAATAAATCAATAGACTGGCAGCAGAGCTTCCTTTGTGTATAATGCGGTAAAAGCTTGGAATGGCATTCGGGCAAACCCTCAAAGACTTTTTTTCAGTTGAATGATTTAGCGGGAAACTAAAAAATCCTCAGCTGACGAGTCATCAGTTAGTGCTGCTGGTCAGACTAGGACTGCTGTTAGTTGATGCTGCTGGTCAGACTAAGATTGCTGTTACTTGGTGCTGCTGTTCAGACTAGAACTGCTGTTAGTTGGTGCTGCTGGTCAGACTAGAATTGCTGTTAGTTGGGGCTGCTGGTCAGACTAGGATTGCTGTTACTTGGTGCTGTTGGTCAGACTACGACTGCCGTTAGTTGGTGCTGCTGGTTTGACTAGGATTGCTGTTAGTTGGTGCTGCTGGTCAGACTAGGATTGTTGTTAGTTGGTGCTGCTGGTCAGACTAAGACTGCTGTTAGTTGGTGCTGCTTGTCAGACTAGAACTGCTGTTAATTAGTGCTGCTGGTCAGACTAATGTTGTTATTAGTTGGTGCTGATGGACAAACTGGGACTGCTGTTAGTTGATGCTACTGGTCACACTAGGATTGTTGTTAGTTGGTGCTGCTGGTCAGACTAGGACTGCTGTTAGTTGGTGCTGCTGGTCAGACTAAGATTGCTGTTAGTTGGTGCTGCTGGTCAAACTAGGATTGTCGTTAGTTGAAGCTGTTGGTTAGAGTAGAATTACTGTTAGTTGGTGCTGCTGGTCGGACTAGGACTTCTGTTGGTTGATGTTGCTGGTCAGACTAGGATTGATATTAGTTGGTGCTGCGAGTCAGATTAGGATTGCTGTCAGTTGATGTTTTGGGTCAGACTAGGATTGCTCATAGTTGGTGCTGCTGGTGAGACTAGGAATGCTGTTAGTTGGTGCTGCTAGTCAGATTAAGATTGTTGTTAGTTGGCGCTGCTGGTCAGACTAGGATTGATTTTAGTTGGTGCTGCTAGTCAGACTAGGATTGCTGTTAGTTGGTGCTGCTGGTCAGACTAGGATCGCTGTTAGTTTGTACTGTTAGTAAGACTTGGATTGCTGTTAGTTGGTGCTGCTGGTCAGACTTGGATTGTTGTTAGTTGGTACTGCTGGTCAGATAAGGACTGCTGTTAGTTGGTACTGCTGGTCAGACTAGGATCGCTGTTAGTTGATGCTGCTGGTCAGACTAGGATTGCTGTTAGTTGGTACTACTGGTCTGACTAGGATTGCTGTTAGTTGGTGCTGCTGGTC
The DNA here is from genome assembly GCA_016164225.1 of Gammarus roeselii. NCBI lineage: Eukaryota > Metazoa > Arthropoda > Malacostraca > Amphipoda > Gammaridae > Gammarus > Gammarus roeselii. Next base: position 19,826 of record SDVV010000952.1, on the reverse strand, counting down.
ACCCTATGATTGCTGTTGGTTGGTGCTTCTAGTCAGACTAGGATTGCTCTTACTGGGTACTACTGGTCTGACTAGGATTGCTGTTAGTTGGTGCTGCTGGTCAGACAAGGACTGCTGTTAGTTGGGCTGCTGGTCAGACTAGGATTGATGTTAGTTGGTGCTGCTGGTCAGACTAGGACTGCTGTTAGTTAGTGCTGCTAGTCAGACTAGAATTGCTGTTAGTTGGTGGTGCTGGTCAGTCTAGGATTGTCGTTAGTTGGTGCTGCTGGGCAGACAAGGATTGCTGTTAGTTGGTACTGCTGGTCAGACTAGGATCGCTGTTAGTTGATGCTGCTGGTCAGACCAGGATTGCTGTTAGTTGGTACTGCTGGTCAGACTAGGGTTGCTGTTAGTTGGTGCTGCTGGTCACCCTATGATTGCTGTTGGTTGGTGCTTCTAGTTAGACTATGATTGCTGTTAGTTAGTGCCGCAGGTCATTGAAGGACTGCTGTTAGATGGTGCTTCTGGTCAGACTAGGATTGTTGTTAGTTAGTACTGCTGGTCAGACTAGGATTGCTGTTAGTTGGTGCTGCTGGTCACACTATGATTGCTGTTAGTTGGTGCTGCTGGTTAGACTAGGATTGCTGTTACTTGGTACTACTGGTCAGACTTGGAGTGCTGTTAGTTGGTGCTGCTGGTCAGATTTGGATTGCTGTTAGTTGGTACTGCTGGTCAGATAAGGACTGCTGATAGTTGATACTGCTGGTCAGACTAGGATCGCTGTTAGTTGATGCTGCTGGTCAGACTAGGATTGCTGTTAGTTGGTACTGCTGGTCAGACTAGGGTTGCTGTTAGTTGGTGCTGCTGGTCACCCTATGATTGCTGTTGGTTGGTGCTTCTAGTTAGACTATGATTGCTCTTACTGCGTACTACTGGTCTGACTAGGATTGCTGTTAGTTGGTGCTGCTGGTCAGACAAGGAGTGCTGTTAGTCGGGCTGCTGGTCAGACTAGGACTGCTGTTAGTTAGTGCTGCTGGTCAGACTAGGATTGCTATTAATTAGTGCTGCTGGTCAGATTTGGATTGCTGTTAGTTGGTACTGCTGGTCAGTTAAGGACTGCTGATAGTTGGTACTGCTGGTCAGACTAGGATCGCTGTTAGTTGATGCTGCTGGTCAGACTAGGATTGCTGTTAGTTGGTACTGCTGGTCAGACTAGGATTGTTGTTAGTTGGTGCTGCTGGTTAGACTAGGACTGTTGTGGTTGGTGCTGCTGGTCAGACTAAGATTGCTGTTAGTTTGTGCTGCTGGTCAAACTAGAATTGTCGTTAGTTGGTGCTGCTGGTCAGACTAGGATTGCTGTTAGTTGGTGCTTCTGGTAAGGCTAGGACTTCTGTTAGTTGGTGCTGATTGTCAAAATAGGATTGCTGTTAGTTGGTGCTGCTGGTCAAACTAGGATTGATGTTAGTTGGTGCTGCTGGTCAGACTAGGATTGCTGTTAGTTGGTGCTGCTGGTCAGACTAGGATTGCTGTTAGTTGGTGCTGCTGGTTAGGCTAGGATTGCTGTTACTTGGTACTACTGGTCAGACTAGGATTGCTGTTAGTTGGTGCTGCTTGTCAGACTAGGACTGCTGTTAGTTGGTGCTGCTGATCAGACTAGGATTGCTGTTAGTTGGTGCTGCTTGTCAGACTAGGATTGTTGTTAGTTGGTGCTACTGGTCAGACAAGGACTGCTGTTAGTTGGTGCTGCTGGTCAGACTAGGATTGTTGTAAGTTGGGGCTGTTGGTCAGACTAGGACTGCTGTTAGTTGGTGCTGCGTGTCAGACTAGGACTGCTGTTAGTTGGTGCTGCTGGTCAGACTAGGATTGCTGTTAGTTGGTGCTGCTGGTCCGACTAAAACTGCAGTTAGTTAGTGCTGCCGGTCAGACTACGATTGCTGTTATTTAGTGCTGCTGGTCAGACTAGGATTTTTGTTCGTTGGTGCTACTGGTTAGACTAGGACTGCTGTTAGTTGATGCTACCGGTCAGACTAGGATTGTTGTTAGTTGGTGCTGCTGGTCAGACTAGGATTGCTGTTAATTAGTGCTGCTGGTCAGACTAGGATTGTTGTTTGTTGGTGCTGATGGTCAGACTAGGACTGCTGTTGGTTGATGCTAATGGTCAGATTAGGATTAATGTAAGTTGGTGCTGCTGGTCAGACTAGGACTGCTGATAGTTGGTGCTGCTGGTCAAAGTAGGATTGCTGTTTTTTAGTGCCGCTGGTCAAGTTAGGACTGCTGTTAGTTGGTGCTGCTGGTCAGACTAGGATTGCTGTTAGTTGGTGCTATGGGTCAGACCAGGATTGCTGTTAGTTGGTGCTGCTAGTCAGACTAGAATTGCTGTTCGTTGGTGCTGCTGGTCAAAGTAGGATTACTGTTTTTTAGTGCCGCTGGTCAGAGTAGGACTGCTGTTAGTTGGTGCTGTTGGTTAGACCAGGATTGCTGTTAGTTGGTGCTATGTGTCAGAATAGGATTGCTGTTAGTTGGTGCTGCTGGTCAGAATAGAATTGCTGTTAGTTGGTGGTACTGGTCAGACTAGGATTGCTGTTAGTTGTGCTGCTGGTCAGACTAGGATTGCTGTTAGTTGGTGCTGCTGGTCGGACTGGGACTGCTATAAGTTGGTGCTTCTGGTCACACTTGGATTGCTGTTAGTTGGTGCTGCTGGTCAGACTATGATTGTTATTAGTTGGTGCTGCTGGTCAGATTAGGACTGCTGTTAGTTGGTGCTGTTGTCAGACTAGGACTGCTGTTAGTTGGTGCTTCTGGTTAAACCAGGATTGTTGTTAGTTGGTGCTGCTGGTCAGACTAAGACTGCTGTTAGTTGGTGCTGCTGGTCAGACTAGGGTTGCTGTTAGTTGGTGCTGCTGGTCACACTATGATTGCTGTTAGTTGGTGCTGCTGGTTAGACTAGGATTGCTGTTACTTGGTACTACTGGTCAGACTTGGAGTGCTGTTAGTTGGTGCTGCTGGTCACCCTATGATTGCTGTTGGTTGGTGCTTCTAGTCAGACTATGATTGCTCTTACTACGTACTACTGGTCTGACTAGGATTGCTGTTAGTTGGTGCTGCTGGTCAGACAAGGAGTGCTGTTAGTCGGGCTGCTGGTCAGACTAGGACTGCTGTTAGTTGGTGCTGTTGTCAGACTAGGACTGCTGTTAGTTGGTGCTTCTGGTTAAACCAGGATTGTTGTTAGTTGGTGCGGCTGGTCAGACTAGGACTGCTGTTAGTTGGTGCTGCTGGTCAGACTAGGACTGCTGTTAGTTGGTGCTGCTGGTCAGACTATGATTGCTGTTAATTAGTGCTGCTGGTCAGACTAGGATTGTTGTTAGTTGGTGCTGATGGTCAGAGGACTGCTGTTAGTTGATGCTACTGGTCAGACTAGGATTGTTGTTAGTTGGTGCTGCTGGTCAGACTAGGCTTGCTGTTAGTTGGTGCTGCTGGTCAGACAAAGATTGCTGTTAGTTAGTATTGCTGGTCTAACTAGGGTTGTCATTAGTTGAAGCTGCTGGTCAGACTAGGATTGCTGTTAGTTGGTGATTCTGGTCTGACTAGGACTTCTGTTGGTTGGTGCTGCTGGTCAGACTAGGATTAATATTAGTTGGTGCTTCGAGTCAGATTAGGATTGCTGTTAGTTGGTGTTTTGGGTCAGACTAGGATTGCTGTGAGTTGGCGCTGCTCGTCAGACCACAATAACTGTTGGTGAGAGCTGCTTTCCAGCCTAGACTTGCTGTGATTGGTGCTGCTGGTCAGACTAGGATTGCTGTTACTTTGTGCTGCTGGTCAGAATAGGATAGCTGTTAGTTGGTGCTGCTGGTCAGACCAGAATTACTGTCGGTGGGGCTGCTTTCCAGACTAGACTTGCTGTGATTGGTGCTGCTGGTCAGACTAGGATTGCTGTGACTTTGTGCTGCTGGTCAGACTAGGATAGCTGTTAGATGGTGCTGCTGGTCAGACCAGAATTACTGTTGGTGGGGCTGCTTTTCAGACTAGACTTGCTGTGATTGGTGCTGCTGGTCAGACTAGGATTCCTGTTACTTTGTGCTGCTGGTCAGACTAGAATTGCTGTTAGTTGGTGCTGCTGTTCAGGCTAGGACTTCTGTTAGTTGGTGATGCTGGTCAGACTAGAATTGCTGTTAGTTGGTGCTGCTGGTCAGACTAGGATTGTCGTTAGTTGGTGCTGCTGGGCAGACTAGGATTGCTGTTAGTTGGTGCTGCAGGTGAGACTAGGACTGCTGTTAGTTGGTGCTGCTGGTCAGACTAGGATTGCTGTTAGTTGGTGCTGCTAGTCAGATAAGGATAGTTGTTAGTTGGTGCTGCTGGTCAGACTAGGATTGATTTTAGTTGGTGCTGCTAGTCAGACTAGGATTGCTGTTAGTTGGTGCTGCTTTTCAGACTAGACTTGCTGTGATTAGTACTGCTGGTCAGACTAGGACTGCTGTTAGTTGGTGCTGCTGGTCAGACTAGAATTGCTGTTAGTTGGTGCTGCTGGTCAGGCTGGGACTTCTGTTCGTTGGTGATGCTGGTCAGACTAGAATTGCTGTTAGTTGGTGCTGCTGTTCAGACTAAGATTGCTGTTAGTTGGTGTTGCTGGTTTGGCTAGGACTTCTGTAAGTTGGTGATGCTGGTCAGACTAGAATTCCTGTTAGTTGGTGCTGCTGGTCAGACTTGGATTGTCGTTAGTTGGTGCTGCTGGGCAGACTAGGATTGCTGTTAGTTGGTGCTGCAGGTGAGACTAGGACTGCTGATAGTTGGTGCTGCTGGTCAGACTAGGAATGCTGTTAGTTGGTGCTGCTAGTCAGATAAGGATAGTTGTTAGTTGGTACTGCTGGTCAGACTAGGATTGATGTTAGTTGATGCTGCTGGTCAGACTAAGATTGCTGTTAGTTGGTAATGCTTGTCAGACAAGGATTGCTGTTAGTTGGTGCTGCTGGTCACCCTATGATTGCTGTTGGTTGGTGCTCCTGGTCAGACTAGGATTGCTGTCACTGGGTACTAGTGGTCTGACTAGGATTGCTGTTAGTTGGTGCTGCTGGTCAGACAAGAACTGCTGTTAGTTGATGCTGCTGGTCAGACTAGAATTGCGGTTAGCTGGTGCTGCTGGTCAGACTAGGACTGCTGTTAGTTGATGCTGCTGGTCAGACTAGAATTGCTGTTAGTTGGTGCTGCTGGTTAGGCTAGGACTTCTGTTAGTTGGTACTTCTGGTCAGACTAGGATTGCTGTTAGTTGGTGTTGCTGGTCAGACTAGGATTGTCGTTAGTTTGTGCTGCGGGACAGGCTAGGATTGCTGTTAGTTGGTGCAGCAGCTGAGACTAGGACTGCTGTTAGTTGTTGCTGCTGGTCAGACTAGTACTGCTGTTAGTTAGTGCTGCTGGTCAGATTAGGTTTGCTGTTAGTTGGTGCTGCTGGGCACACTAGAATTGCTGTTAGTTAGTGCTGCAGGTCAGTCAAGGACTGCTGTTAGATGATGCTTCTGGTCAGACTAAGATTGTTGTTAGTTAGAACTGCTGTTTATACTAGGACTGCTGTTAGTTGGTGCTGCTGGTCAAACTATGATTGCTGTTAGTTGGTGCTGCTGGTTAGGCTAGGATTGCTGTTACTTGGTACTACTGGTCAGACTAGGATTGCTGTTAGTTGGTGCTGCTTGTCAGACTAGGACTGCTGTTAGTTGGTGCTGCTGGTCAGACTAGGATTGCTGTTAGTTGGTGCTGCTGGTCAGACTAAGACTGCTGTTGGGTAGTGCTGCTGGTCAGACTAGGATTGATGTTAATTAGTGCTGCTGGTCAGACTGGGATAGTTGATAGTTGGTGCTACTGGTCAGACAAGGACTGCTGTTAAGCTGATGAATAAACTGATGAAGGAGCAGGTGAATGAGCTGATAAATGAGCCGATGAATGAGCTGATGAATGACCTGATGAATGAGCTGATGATTGAGCTGACGGTTGTGTTGATGAATGAACTGATGAATGAGCTGATGAATATGTTGATGAATGAGTTGACGAATGGGCTGATGAATGAGCTGATGAATGAGCTGATGAATGAGCTGATGAATGAGCTGATGAATGAGCTGAGGAATGAGCTTATGAATGAGCTGATGAATGAGCTGATGAATGGGCTGATGAATGAGCTGATGAATGAGCTGAAGAAAAAGGTAATGAATGAGCTGATGAATGAGCTGATGAATGAGCTGATGAATGAGCTGATGAATGAGCTGATGAATGTGCTGATTAATGAGCTAATGAGTGAGCTGATGAATGAGCTGTTGAATGAGCTGATGAATGAATGAGCTGATGAATGAGCCGATGAATGGGATGATGAATGAGCTGATGAATGAGTTTATGAATGAGCTGATGAATGAACTGGTGAATGAGCTGATGAATGAGCTGATGAATGAGCTCATGAATGAGCTGATGGAAAAGCTAATGAATGAGCTGATAGAAAAGCTGATGAATGAGCTGATGAATGAGCTGATGAATGAGCTGATGAATGAGCTGATGAATGAGCTCATGAATGAGCTGATGAATGTGTTGATGAATGAGCTGATGAATGAGTTGATGAATGAACTGATGATTGAGCTGATATATGAACTGATGAAAGAGCTCATGAATGAACTGAGGAATGTGTTGATGAATGAGCTTATGAATGTGTTGATGAATGAACTGATGAATGAGCTGATGAATGAGCTGATGAATGAGCTGATGAATGAGCTGATGAATGAGCTGATGAATGAGCTGATGACTGAGCTGATGAATGAGCTGATGAATGAGCTGATGAATGAGCTGATGAATGAGCTGATGAATGGGCTGATGAATGAGCTGATGATTGAGCTCATGAATGAGCTGATGAATGTGTTGATGAATGAGCTGATGAATGAGCTGATGAATGAGCTGATGAATGAGTCAGTGAATTAACTGATGACTGAGCTGATATGTGAGCTGATGAATGAGCTGATGAATGAGCGGATGAATGAGCCGATGAATATGTTGATGAAAGAGCTGTTGAATGAGCGAATGAATGAGCTGATGAATGAGCTGATAAATGAGCTGATGAATGAGCTGATGAATGAGCTGATGAATGATCTGATGAATATTCTGATGAATGAGCTCATAAATGAGCATATGAATGTGCTGATGAATGAGCTGATGAATGAGCTGATGAATGAGCTGATGAATGAGCTGATGAATGTACTGATAAATGAGCTGATGAATGAGTTCTATCTATCCAACTCTATCACATTCAAGGAAAATGAGCTTACTAACAACGCGGGCATGATCGAGCTTCAAACACTTGGCTTATTGTTAACTTTATGGAGCTTAATGAGCCTAGCGCCATAACTTGCGATAACTTCTACAGCGCCAGCGGCTTCCGAGGCGCCAACAGCTGAGCGCCCCCCCCGCTTCCCATCGTGTTGGCTCAGAGAACAATGGCGCCTCGTTGATGATTGTCTTCTCTTTAGAAATCAAGAGAAGCCAGTGGCGGCGGGCTACGGCTACTCGGCTCCGGTGTAATGAGCCCGGATGCTGAGTAAGGAAGCATCAGACGCCATGGGCAACTCTTAGTTTTTTTCTGAAACAGGTTAGCCGCAGGGTAAGAAATGTTCATTCCTCACAGGTAGTGTTCTGTCTAATCTACACGGCGGTGGAATGAGGGATTTATCAAGTTTGTGAGAACATGTGATAGTAGAGAACATGACGGGTTGCAGAAATGAACAAAGATTTACCCATCTGAAAAACGGTGCAGAGAAAAGTCGAAATACCATTTAATGCTTCAACGAATCGCGGTGGTTATAAATCACTACGCAATCAATGCAACAAGTTAACACAGGTTTCTGCTCCTGAAGAAATAAACTACTAAAAAATAGGTGTGTTCCCGGCCTGGACTGGAGATGGGGTGGCGCACGCTAAGGGTCTGGGGTTGTTCATGTATACATTTAATGGCCAACTTATGGTCTGTTGTCTGCAGGTTCATCTTAAGCATCTACGGCGTGTAACCCTACTTCTGGACAGCCTGATCAGCTCTTCAGGAGCCATCTCAAGTCGGTGGGTACCTGCCAGGTGTGTGATGTGTTCTGGAAGTGGGGTCTTGTGTTCCTGGCAGTGGGGCCCTGTGTTCCAATGTCCCGGGTGGGTACCTGCCAGGTGTGTGATGTTTACAAGTATTTACAAGTGTAAGAAGACAACAACAGACCTTTTGGCCCAAACTTTGTTGCCTTTTGATAGTAAGAAGATTAGTTCTGAAGTAAAACGTCTAGGATAGCAACATGTGTCTCTGTATTTTCTGTTTTAATAGATCAAGTAAGGGAAAATTTGTAGAAGGAAATAGCATTTAACGATGATACTCGAAACCACTCAAATCAGCTCCCGAAAAGAAAGCCACCGACCCACGGTGTCGATTTGAGATTGTCCCAGTTTCATTCCTTGTTAAACCGGTGTCATTTCTGGACACCGTCTTGCAGCGAGCAGGTACCAATGCCGGGTACCTTTTTTAACCGTGCTAGTGCAGATGCCGGGCACTAATTTAACCGTATGGGTGTCAATGCTGGGCACTATTTTTCTCGAATATACTGGTGAGAGTGCTACAGATGGGAGCTATTTAGCAGCGATTTTGGTCAAATTTGTCGAGCTGTGACTTAAACGCTTCGATTGTATCGCTATTCACAACTTCCGCGGGAAATTCTGTTCCATTCTTCAACAACCCTACACGTGAAGGAATTGCACATGAAATCGAATGTGAAACGCTTGCCAGCGATTTTGTATCCATTATTCCTGGTCACTTCGTTTGCATCCAAGGTAAAAAGGCTTGCTCGCTCGACGTTTTCTTCACCCTTCACAATCTTCCACAATTCGATCATGTCACCTCTGACTCTATGTTTGTTTATAAAGATCTCCTTTCATAAAGATCTTCTAGAAAAACATTCACCCGGCAGCCAATGACTCATTTATTCTCGAGGTGAAAAGAACAATCGATTCACAAGCAATAATGATACTCTGCACGTTGAACACAGGAAAACAGAAACGGCTTGTCGAGCTTTTTCGATCACTGGACCAAAATCCTGGAACAACCTCCCAACAAGCCTCAATAATCTTGAAATAACACGTCCTTCAAGAATACGCTTAATGAACATCCATTGGCCGATCAATTCAAAACCGTAACTTTGCCCACAAACACAAGCTAAACGCATAACACCAGTAACCAGAAAATGCATGCTGTCCTTGAGCATGTTCGAATCCACCACCACCATCCCTCTCAACATTGAGACACCATCTAATCGTTTTTACTCTGACGATACATATGTTTTCTATGTTGCTACCGATCACAATTATCTTTGCCAAATACTATAAGTGGTAACTAGCGTTTCGTCTATTTCTATGTTTTAAATGTTCCTGTTTGTTTTATTATAATTAAAATACAAGCTCAGTTTTTTCGAGGAACGATAGGCAGCTTCTAACTTCGACGAATGTTTAACTCGATTTTAATATCACTCATTGAACTGGCTCTACCAATTACCGTACAATTTTTGATGATACAATCATTGCCTTATAAGCTAATACTCTACCTTGTCTCATATAACGGAAGTATATTCATCCGACTTGTGTACTCCAGCGTTGGATTATTCTGATTCATTGATACTTAGCTGTAACTGGTTATTATAGCTCCACACCAATCAACAATTGACCCTGCCAATTATCCTTGCTGTTAACTAACGTCTCATCTATTTCAATGTCTCAATCCTTTTATAGTGTGCTCTGTCTGTCAATGAATATTATATAGCCGCTTTCTCTCACAGAAGTAATTTCGATACAAACATAAATAAATTAATGAATTTTGCCAATTACCGTACCATTTTTAAGTTGCAATCGCCATCATATAAGGTATCATTGTTTTCTATTCTTCTCTTGGAGAACTCCGTCCATCTGAGTTTTGTACTCCCCCACTGAATTATACTGATTTTCGTCCATATATGTACGTAGGTATGTACGTGTATATGTGTGTATTTGTATGTGTACATGTATATGTATTTGTATATAGATGTACATGCATGTATATGTATATTAGTATGAATATATAGGTGTTGGTATTTATTTAATGGTATATTGTGTATTCCATTCGGTTCCATGAAGGACAAGCCAGCCGCCTACTAGAGATGAGCTGCGATGTATTCATTAATTTTGGATTCGTCAATCCCATGCCCATGAGTTTCTCATTTAAAAATATAGCACATATTGTGAAAACTGTTTTGCAACACGAAGTAGCTTCAAATCAGCCGTCGACAGGAGATGTGCTGTCACAAATTCAATTTGATTCCTCGCTTCGCTAATTCAAATTCGGCATTTTAAAAAATAAGTTTGATGTGTTAGACCTAAGTATTGAAAACCCATTGCTAGACGATGGAAATAAAGATTTAATTAATAATAATAATAATAATAATCAACGAATAAAGGTTGAGTTTGCGCAGTCTCTCTTCGTACGATTTATTGCGCAGCGAAGGGATAAGTTTTGTAGCTCTGCGTTAAACCTTTTCCAATTTAATAATGTCTATCTGAGGTATGGAGACCAGAATTGGACGGAATACTCATGATGCGGTCTAAAAAATGCATTGTATAACATGCGCATACTGTTTCTGCACTTGTACGAGATTGTGCGGGATATCATGCCTGACCTTTCATTTCTTTTTTTTGGCAGCATCGCTACATTGCTTGCTGCTTTTCCAGTCGTTACTAATGATGACACCTAGATCTCTCTCTACGGTGACAGGTATCAGTTTATTTCCGGACATTGAATATTCGTTTTTAGGGTTATGGTGGCCAACATTGAATTTAATCTGCCACTTTTCTCGTCAATCAACAATTTTGTTCAAGTCTAATTGGATCTGCTCACGCTCGAGTTGAGTTTGCACTTTTCCTCCTAGCTTGGTATCGTCTGCAAACTTGCAAATGTTCGAGAGTACGTTGCTATCGAGATCGCTTATGAACATTATGAAGAGGACTGGACCTAACACAGATCCCGTGTGGCACGCCGCTTGTAACTTAACCCCAATCAGAGAAAGCTCCATTAAGTACGACTCGCTGCCGCCTGTCCGTGAGCCAGCATTTTATCCAGTTATTGAGTTCACCTCGTATACCGATGCTGTGCAATTTACTAACCAAGCGTTGGCGAGGAACTTTATCGAAGGCTTATTGAAATTCAAGGTAAATGATGTCCATCGGAGATTCCGCGTCGTAAAATTCAATTATATTTTATGAAAAAAACAGCAGGTTAGTATAACATGAACGATTGCGTCTAAAGCCATAGTGAGAGTCACCTGTCAACTGATTTGATTCTAAGAATTGTGTAATTTTATCCGCGTTCAAACTTGCCATCAATTTGCGAATGACTTAGGTGAAACTAATTGGGGTGACGTTGGCCTCTTTCCATTGAGAGGGCCGATTTCAAGAGGGCCAATTACAGATCTTGATTTTTTTGGGCTAGATACATAACTGAAAAATTGTCTCGGATTAGTATTAGCGTTGGTCGCAATTTCATTTACGTAATATTTTTTCTTTCGCTTTTGAACCGTCCTAAAAATCCTTCTGTTGATTTTGAATTCATTTTTTGCAGCATCGTCGTGTGGGTGCTTCTATTTAATCGAGGGCTTTGCTTTCTTTTGCTACTGTTTTGGTGAGGGACATGGTCATTTTCAATATTTTGAAGTGCTCTCAAAAAATGGTTTAGCGATTGATTGACATCTTGTTCGAGGGGGATATTTTCTGACGCCATTGCCTCTCTTAAGCGATCAAAGTTAGCTAATTTAAAGTTAGGGACTTCGTCGCAGTTAATTGACGATTTTATCTCGAGTTCAATCATAAAACGGATACAGTTGTGTTCGCTAGTTCCGAGGGGTTCGCCCACTTCGACGTTCGTGACATGAGAGTCGCTTGCACTAAATAGAAGATCAAGAATAGTGCTACCTATTGTAGGTGTCATAAGCTTATCGTCAGCAAAATCAATCAGGCGTTGGCCAGTGGCCGTACATTCTTCTGTTTCCCAATCGATGTCAGAAACATTGAAGTCTGCAAGCACTGACGACATCGACGAGGGTGTTGTAAAGATCGATATCATTTGTGACAATGCTCTTGGGAGGACGATAAACTAATGTGATTTGACAATTTGTATGTTTACCGACTACTTGAATTGATACTATGTCGTGTCTGCGTTTGGAATAGAGACTTTTTTTATTTGAATAGTATTTTTTACGAGAAACAATGCTCCTCCACCCTGCGCGCTTTCCAGTTCTAATTCAACAGCTAGCAGCCTTGTATCAGAGTTAACTGCCTCTGCGTTGAGTGGGCCACCAGAAGCATGAGTTAACTGTGCTATCAGTTGTTTAATCTCTTCGGCATGTTGGCAGAATTTACAGCTCGTTATTTTTCACTCTCCGTTTGGAGGCATATTACGCGTTTGCCTAGAAGAGCTACCACCATACATTAGTTCGGGAGTGTACGATTGGCGGCAAGTTACACATTCTAGTTTTGCAGCAGGATTCATCTTGGACTTGCTAAGTGAGTAGTTACAAGCCGTGAACTTAAAGACAAAGTTCTATATTCTTTATCCTTGTAAAGAGCAGATATGTGAATAATAAGTTCAACTTGATGCGTCATGAGATGATTTTTATTTCAAGATGACCTATACAGATGTTTTTTTTTTGGCTGATTCTTGTATGACCTACAGTGATGAGTTTTTGCGGGTGATTATGTGAGTCTAACTTGAAATGAAAACTAAACAAAACTCAGGCTAAAATTAAATGATTTTTTCTTAGCTGAAACACAATTATCATGCTGTTTACAAGAGATAAATGAAATTGTATGAATTATTTTTGTGATACTTGTATTATTTTACGTTTCCTTTACAGTATTATTTTACAGTTTCTTTACATGGACTGATGTCAGACGCCAATTGCATTTATTTTTGTTCATTTTTTGAAGCAATTGGTGCAAAACTTCTGAAATTAGATATATATGCATTTTTTGTTACATTGATAAGGTTGTATTAGTATTTACGTTGAGAAAGTAACTTTCACGAAAAATGCAAAGTGGAAATTGAGTTGAGGTACTGCACGAATGCTGGGAAAGGTAACTGGTTGGTCCTTGTACAGGGCACCCGTAGAGAAGGGTAGACCTACTGCTGGGGCGAGAAAGAGAGGAAAGGTAGGTATGCAAAGTTACTTCCTTTTCCGAGTTGCAAGCAACTCAATCGTTGAAGCTCCCTTCTGCTGATTAAAACTGGTTTTACTTGACCGACTGCAAAGAGCTCCGTAGATGCGGCAGTCTATACCGCCTCCCTCAAGCAAATGGGTTCGGGATTCACACCCACCGTCGCTCTTTCAGCACCTAAAGTCGAAAATATAGGGAAGATAGGAAATACTTAGATGTTACAGCGTAACGTAGGGGAATCTGGTGACACTACCAGGGGCATGCAATGGCCTACCGAAAGCCTAGCCGGAGAGGGCTTACCGTCCTGGTGCGAGAAGCTGGCACGTGCGTTCGCTACTTTGTTCCGACACTTTTGCGCTTGTCAAACACATAGGAAAAATAAAGGAGATTTTATGGGTTGCAAGCCCAGAAGGTGAAGTCCAGTGGCAACGAGGTTTGTTTGCTTTGCAGCACTGCAGGTAGAGCCCAGCGGTCACGAGGTTTGTTTGCCTCGAAGCCCAATGGCAAGCAAGCCCTGTAGGTAGAGCCCAGTGGCAACGAGGTTTGATTGCCTCGGAGCCCAAAGGCAAACCTATTAGGAGGAGCCCAGATAGGAACCTGGTCCCAGAAGTCAAACCCAGAGGTCGTAGCCCAGAGGATGCCCAGAGAAAGCACACATTTTTAACCCAGAGGTCAACCCAGATTGGTTGGCACACGCAGAGCTGGTGTTGGTTTAGCGCGCTGCATGAACTTGCCTCTTGAACAGTCTGGGCGGGCATCGGTCATACCTCACAAATATGTCATACGAAGCCACATTGATTCTTAAATAGATCTTGAATCTGTTTTTTCTGTATTCTTCGGGGGACAGCACAGCGGTCACCTTACTCAAAACTGTGCTGGTGCTCACTTTTTGCGTAGTGACACCTTCATTTGCACGTTGATGCCACATCAGCCTTACGGCAGTCAGGGCGACCACTAATTAAACGTTTATCAAGAGAGCAGCAATGCTTCTGGTTCAATTGATCCTTAAACCGCAAGATGTTTACGGTGGTTGTCCAATTGATCCTTAAGCCTCATGATGTTTACGGTGATTGTCCAATTGATCGTTACACCTCATTATGTTCCCGATGGTTGTCCAATGGATCGTTAAACCTCGAGATGTTTACGGTGGTTGTTTAATTGATCGTTGACCTTCATGATGTTCACGGCGATTGTAAAATTGATCGTTAAACCTGATGATGCTTAAGGTGTTTGTCCAATTGATCGTTAAACCTCTAGATTTTACGGTGGTTGTCCAGTTGATCGTTAAACTATAAGATGTTCACGGTGGTTGTCCAATTGATCGCTAAGCCTCATGATGTTTACGGTGGTTGTCCAATTCATCGTTAAACCTCATGATGTTTACGATGGTTGTCCAATTGATCTTTAAACCTAAAGATGTTTACGGTGGTTGTCCAATTTATCGTAAATCTAATGATGTTTACGGTGGTAGTCCAATTGATCATTAAACCTCATGATGTTTAGGGCGGTTGCCCAATTGATCGTTGAACCTCACGATGTTTAAGATGTTTATTCAATTGATCGTTAAACCTAAAGATGTATACGATGTTTGTCCAATTGATTGTTAAATCTAAAAATGTTAACGGTGGTTGTCCAATTGATCGTTTACCTTTATGTTGTTTACCGTGGTTGTCCAATTGATCGTTATACCTCGTAACCTTTACGATGACTGTCCAATTGATCGTTAAAAATCATGATGTTTAAGATGGTCTAACTATTGAACGTTAAACCTCATGATGTTTACGGTGGTTACTAAATTTATTATTAAACCTAATTAGTTTTACGGTGGTTGTCCAATTGATCGTTAAACTTCATGATGTTTACGATGATTGTCCAATTGATCGGTAAGCCTCACGATGTTTACGATGTTTGTCCAATTGATCGTTAAACCTGAAGATGTTTACGGTGGTTGTCCAATTGATCGTTGAACCACGTGTTGTATCTGGCGGTTGTCTGTTGATCGCTTAACATCGTGATGTTTACGCTGGCTGTCCAACTGATCGTTATACCTCATGCAGTTTCCGGTGGTTGCCCAATTGATCGTTAAACCTCAAGATGTTTACGGTGGTTGTCCAATTGATCGCTAAACCTCACGATGTTTACGGTGATTGTCCAATTGATCGTTAAACCTCATGATGTTTGCAGCATTTGTCCAATTGATCGGTAAACCTCATGATGTTTATGACGGTAGTCCAAATGACCGTCAAACCTCATGATGTTTACGGTGGTCGTCCAATTGATCGTTAAGCCTCATGATGTTTGAGCTGGTTCTCCAATTGATCGTTAAGCCTCATCATGTTTACGGTGGTTGTCCAATTGATCGTTAAACCTCGAGATGTTTACGGTGGTGTCCAATTGATTGTTATGCCTCATTATGTTTCCGGCGGTTGTCCAATTGATCGTTAAACCTCATGATGTTTACGGTGGTAGTCAAATTAATCGTTTAATCTCATGATGTTTACGGTGCTTATCCAATTGATCGTTGTACCTCATGTTGTTTACGGTGGTTGTCCAGTTGATCGTTAATCTCATGATGTTCACGGTCGTAGTTCAATTGATCGTTAAGCCTCATGATGTTTTTGATTGTTGTCCAATTGATCGTTAAACCTCGTGATGTTTAAAGGTGGTTTTCCAAATTATCGTTAATCCTCAATTGGATCAATTGGACAACCGCCAGAAACATCATGAGGTTCAACGATCAATTGGACAACCACCGTAAACATATTTAGATTTAACGATCAATTGGATAAACACCCTAAGCATCGTGAGGTTTAACAATGAATTGGACAAACACCTTAAACATCATGAGGTTTGATGATCGATTGGACAACCACAATTAACATCATGGGTTTTAACGATCAATTACACAGCCACCGTAAATATAATGAGGTTGAACGATCAATTAAATAACCACCGTAAACATCACATGGCTTAGCAATCAATTGGTCAACACCGCAAACATCATGAGGTTTAACGATTAATTGGACAATCGCTGTAAACATCATGAGGTTCAACGATCAGTTGGAAAACCATCTTAAACATCATGAGGTTTACCGATCAATTTGACAACCGTCGTAAATATTACGAGGTTTAACGATCAATTGGACAACCGCTTATACATTATGAGGTTTACCGATCATGTCCACAACCCCCGGAAACATCATGAGGTGTAACGATCAATTGGACAACTACCGTGAACATCTTTAGGTTTAACGATCAGCTGGATAAACACCTTAAACATCGTGAGGTTTAACGATCAATTGAACAACCACCATAATTTTCACGAGGCTTAACAATCAATTGGATAACCACATTAAACATCTTGTAGTTTAACGATAAATTTTACTATCGACGTAAACATCATGAAGCTTAAAGATCAATTGAACAACCGCAGTTAAAACAATGAGGTCTAACGATAAATTTCACAACCACCGTAAACATCTTGAGGTTTACCTATCAATTGGATAACCACGGTAAACATCATGAGGCTTACCGATCGATCGAACAACCACCGTAAACATCATGAGGTTTAACAATCAATTGGATAACCACATTAAAGATTTTGAAGTTTAACGATCAATTGGACAACCACTTAAACATGTTGAGGCTTACCGATCATTTGGACAACCACCGTAAACATCATTAGATTTACGATGAATTGGACAACCGCCGTAAACACCATGAGGTTCAACGATCAATTGGACAAGCATCGTTAACATCATTAGATTAAACGATCAATTGGACAACTACCGTAAACATCATAAGGTTTAACGATCAATGGGAACACCGTAACCATTATGAGGTTTATCGAACAATTGGTCAACCACTGTAAACATCATCAGTTTCAACGATCAATTTCAACACCACCGTAGACATAATTAGTTATAATGATCAATTTAATAACCGCCGTAAACCTCATGAGGCTTAACGATCAATTGGACAACCACCGTAAACATCTTGAGTCGCGTTACGAGGTTTAACGATCAATTGGACAACCACCGTAAACATCTTCAGGTTTAATGATCAATTGGATAGGCAACTTCAACATCGGGAGATTTAACGATCAATTGAACAACCACCAAAAACATCATGAGGTTTGATGATTACTTGGACAACCACCGTTAACATCTTGAGTTTCAACGATCAATTACACAACCACCCTAAATATCACGAGGTTTAGCGATCAATTGGGCAACACCGCAAACATCACGAAGCTTAACGATCAATTGGACCACCACAGTAAACATGATGAGGTTTAACGATCAATTGGATCACCGACATAAACATCATGAGGTTTAACGATCAATCAGACTACCGCTGTAAACATCATGAGGTTCAACGATCAGTTGGAAAACCACCTTAAACATCATGAGGTTCAGCGATCAATTTGACAACCGCCGTAAACATTACGAGGCTTAACGATCAATTGGGCAACCGCGTATACATCATGAGGCCTAATGATCATTTCCACAAGGCATCACGCGCAATTTCTTCACGTATAGAGCTGTCGAAGAATGGAACAAACATTCAGCAGAGGTTGTAAACAGCAATACAATCGAAACGTTTAAATCGTGGCTCGAAAAGTTCTAAATAAATCGCCGATAAATAGCTAAGCTGTTCCCTTTTCTGTTGTTATAAAAAAGAACAGAAATTGCACATGAAGCTCTCTTAGACGTTCTACTTCAGAACTAATCCTCTTGCTATCACAAGGCAACCTAGTTTGAGCCAATAGGCCTTTTCGACGTTCTACTCCAGAACTTACACTGTTGCCATCAAAAGGCAACCTAGTTTGGGCCAATAATCCTGTTGTTGTCTTCCTACACTTGTAAACACTTGTAAACAACCACCGTAAACATCATGAGGTTTAACGATCGATCGGACGACCGCCGTAAACATCATTAGGTTTAACGATCAATTGGACAACCGCCGTAAACATCATGAGGTTCAACGATCTATTGGATAACCACCGTAAACATCATGAGGTTTAACAATCATCTGGACAACCACCATAAACATCATGAGGTTCAACGATCAATTGGGCAACCGCCCTAAGCATCACGAGGTTTACCGATCAATTGGATTACCACCAGAAACATCATTAGATTTTAAAGTTCAACGATCAACTGGACAACCACCGTAAACATCTAGAGGTTTAACGATCAATTAGACAAGCGTCAACATCATGAGGTCTAACGATCAATTGGATAACCGCTGACAACATCATGACGTTTAACGTTCAATTGGACAACCACCGTGAATATCACGAGGTTTAAAGATCAATTAGACAACCACCGTAAACATCACGAGGTTTAACGATCAACTGGACTAACACCGTAAATATCATGAGGTTTAACGATCAATCGGACAACTAGCGTAAACAGCATGAGATTGTACGATCAATTGGACAAACACCATAAGCACCATGAGGTTTAACGATCAGTTTTGCAATCGCTGTAAACATCATGAAGTTCAAACATTAATTGAACAACCGCCGTGAAAATCGAAAGGTCTAACGATACATTTCACAATCATCGTAAACATCTTGAGGTTTACCGATCAATTGGACAACCATGGCAAACATCATGAGGGTTAATGATCGATTGAACAACCACCGTAAACATCATGAGGTTTAACAATCAATTGGACAACCACATCAAACATCTTGAGGTTTAACGATCAATTTGACAACCGCCGTAAACATCATGAGGTTTACCGATCAATTGGACAAGCACCGTAATCCTAATAAGGTTTAACGATCAATTCAATAACCACAGTAAGCATCATGAGGTTTAACGATCAATTGTAAAACCACCGCAAGCATCACGAGGTTTAACGATCAATTGGACAGCAACCGAAAACGTTAAGAGGCTTAACGATCAATTGGACAACCACCGTAAATATCGTGAGGTTTAACGATCAATAGTACAACCGCCGTATGCATAATGAGGTTTAACGATTAATTGGACAACCACTGTAAACATCTTGAGTTTTAACGATCAATTACACAACCGCCGTAAATATCACGAGGTTTAACGATCAATTGAATAACCACCATAAATAACAGGAGGTTTAACGATCAATTGGAACACCGTAAACATCATGAGGTTTAACGATCAATTGGTCAACAACTGTACAACTCATGAGTTTCAAGGATCAATTGGACAACCACCGTAAACGTATTTTGGTTTACCGATCAATTTAATAACCGCCGTAAACATAATGAGGTTTAACGATTAATTGGACAACCATCGTAAACATTTTGAGGTTTAATCATCAATTGGACAACCACTCTAGACATCACGAGGCTTAGCGATCAATTGGGCAACACCGCAAACATCATGAGATTTAACGATCAATTGGACAACCACCGTAAACATAATGAGGTTTAATGATCAATTGGACCACCGCTGTTAACATCATGAGGTTTAACGATCACTTGGAAAACCACAGTAAACATCATAAAGTTTAACGATCAATTTGACAACCGCCGTAAACATCACGAGGTTGCACGATCAATTGGACAACCGCCGTAAACATCATGAGGCTTAACGATCATTTTCACATCCACCGTGAACATCATGTAG
>SDVV010000951.1:0-27826 GCA_016164225.1 Gammarus roeselii | reverse complement strand
TTTCAGCCCACGCGTCACTTCAATAACCGAACACTGTCATAAACGCTAAATAAACGGCATTACGTACCTTAGAACAATACGTACGTTTGCTCCGCGGCTTAGAAACACGTACCTTTGCCCCGCGGGTTAGAAACACGTACCCCTGGGTTAGGTTAGGCTGGGAAGGAACAGTTTCATTAATGTAATAACCAGTGAAATTGTACAAATCGTGGCTGATATGACAGTGGCGCTGTCATATCAGCCACGAAAGGGAGACGAAAGGGGCTCATCTGACGTTAGCTGTAAAAGAAGTTAGCGCCAGGTATAGCAACCCCCTAGAGTTACCTCGGCCTCAAAATAGTTTTTGTAATTACGATTCTGAGTTACTCTGGTGATTACTACAACAGACATGCGTGATCGGCTGCTATTCATAACTTTGGTCCACACATCACGCTCCACATTTAGAAAAAAGGTATAGCCAAGAAACTGCCTAAATAGAACATCTGAAAATATGAACAAATCATGTAGCAACTTTTTTGAACTTTTTTCCATAGGGAAAAAAATCATATTTTCGTAATTGTGAGACATTATTGAATAATTATAAAAAATTCTGATAAATGTTTATATGTGTCATAAATTAATTGATTGAGGCCCGGACTCAGAAATCAATAAATTGCCCGTACCTGTGCGCCGCTTAACGCTGATGCGAGATAATTTGAAGAAAGCTTGATGGATTACACGTTAACCGGCACGAATGTGTTTCGTATAGGGGATAAATTTGTATGATGTGATAAAGCAAGTTTGATCTTCATCGCAGATATTATCATTGCAGTTACTCAGGCCATATTCTGTAGTCAAGCTTTTTCGGCGAATGAACACGAACCAAACTTGAAACTATTCTGGAAAAACTTCTCAAACGACCTCCGAAGACCCAAATTAATAAAAATATATAAATGCGAGAGAGCCACAAACCATGATTTAAGTATATAAATTTAAATGAAATCCACGAATCAAACGTAAAACCGACACCAAATCTGTATCCTGAGGTGAAAACGGTTGTGAAATATTATGAGGGAAGTTTGATGCCTTTCTCGCGATATTAATATTGAACTCACTGAAACGTCTTTCCCGGACCTGCTTTCTTCAACAATAAGTCACGAATAGACTTGAAACTCTTCTGGGAAAAGTTCTTACGAGGAACGTCGTCTTCCCAAGAAATATGACCAGGTTCCCCCAAATCAAGTGAACATTTTCAAATCATTCAAATTCGGTTTCTGCCAATATGTTTTCCTGACGAACTTGTAATCTTAAACGGTCCTCAATCTCAGTTCAATAATATCAAGGCTGCGGGAGAAGAAAGAGTCAGTTCCGGGAGTCAAGAAAACAGAAATCCCTCAAACACTGGAGTAGGGGATGTTGTCATGAAAAATAAGATTCAACTAATAGTGGGTCGATCCAATTGGAATTCTGTTCTAATTGCATTAGTATTAGTTCCATTAAACATCAATGCATTGTTAAGTTTAAGTGAACAAAAAGAAATTCAACATTATACACGTCTAAGCATATAAGCTCTTTTCCAGAGCATTCATTTAGCAGTTCATTTCGATTATGTTTATTTAGTCCTGTTCGAGCACAAATTGTAATGCAGGTATCGTAACAAATTACAATATAGCAACAGTGACTCGGGACAGACCAATAAGCAAGGTAATGTCCAGCGGGCTCTGAGTATGCCAGCGGTCCTATAACAGTCATGCACTAGCCAATAATATAGCAACACTCACTGATGGTACGGCATTTCAATCAATATGAATATCATCCATACGACGAGGACACGGAAAAGTTGTAATATTGGAACCATTTGAAGATTTTATCGCAAGCAAATTGCAAATAAATATCTCAGGGATAAATTTGTCTATAATCTAAGATTTTTATTTGGCTGATTTGTTTCAAAAAATAAAAGTCGATGAAAAGTCATGTCATATGAAAGTAAACCACATTCTTTTGCTGCTGCATCAGTTTCGATGAAACGCAAATCCTGAGTTCCCTTCTGACAGAAATAAAAGAGAAAGTTTTATTATTCGTATAAAGAGTAATGCGTATAAATTGACTAAATCCTGCTTCATATTGGCAAGATTGGTTAGCATTACAAATGTTGAGCAGCAAAATTTATTTAATGAGTTATTCAGTGTAATTGGAATGACTGTCTAACATATTCTAATCGACAGCCACAGTAGAAGATGCTGTCAGCCATAGTAGGAGATGCTGTCACTCTGGCCAATATGAAGCAGGATTTTTAATTTTAAGGCATACTATAATTTGTGACACACCAAAATACCACGAGTCTACTCGCGAATAAAAGATTTTAATTTTAATTTATTTATATACAAAAAAATTGTCCCGTATCTAAATGTCTTTATTTAGTATCGGTAAAACAATGCTCGTTTAAATGTCTGTTATATTTGTGTTTTATCTTCTCACATCAAGCGGTTGATTGCTGAAATGTAACATTGTTCTACCGCATAATAATATTCGCAAATGAATTTGTAATTGCCCAGGAAAGTTCAAATAGCATGGCTTATTTCCATTTACAAAAAAGAAACTCTTCCAGTGGACACTAGAATGTGGAATGTTGCCAGAATGTGTTCAGAATGTATTGTTATAAGGCATAAGTTTAAATAAATTCAATCGAAAACGGTTGGGCACACTTTGTTTTCAAGTTATAAAATATTATATTTCCATGTACGTATCGGAGTAATATCTATGAAAAACAGACCATTTGAGTAGCTTGAACTATCACGAATACTGACAAAACAGTTTATCTCGTGCGCTTGGCAGTCAACACCTCTATAATGCTGGTGAACTGAGTAGTGAAGTTGTATACCCTCATCAGCCGTTCAGCTGTTCATTTAATAGGCACGGCTGGGAATAGAAAAGCGCTTGCAAACTTGTTATTGGATTGATGAGAAATTATCTAGAAATTTCTGAATGAGGAGAACCGTTTCATTGTTCACAAATCGGAGTTATTTGTTAATGCACATGACCTCGCGAAGAGTTGAAAAAAAATTGTGAATGCCACAAGACAAACAATAATCGTAATTGATTTTTCTTTCGCTCTACATTTTTATGTAATTGATTGTTTTTATTGGTCGAATTCATGAGGCCGCTATCTTTTGATCAAAAAGTGGTTATGAAGATTCTACCAATTTAATGAATTGTCCAATTTGTTTACGTTATGTATTATATATGAGCGAATTATCCATCGCTACCGTACATGTACAGTAGAAAAATAAAATTCGTTTATGGTTAGTCTGTAACCTGAAATAACAATTCGATATTTCCTACTGGGAATTTAACTTCACATGAAAATTTCTTAAGGTACTATGTGTGGACAAAGCTTCTCAGCTTCGGTGTGGACAAAATATCGAGCGGAAAATAAATTCGTGAATACGTGTTAGGAATTGACCTACCGTGCTATTTCGAAAGAAAATCATTTTGATACAACTTTCAAGCCTCGTCCTTGTGCTAAGAAACGCTCTAGCGTCCTAAACAGCTTCAATTTGTTGTCTACATTGTTCGAATTAGAATTTTCATAACAATTCTTCATTGTCGTGACCATCAATATCGGTGAAAAATCAATGTATTTTAAAATGTGAGGTAAAATCAGACATTGCACACGCAAGTTTTTTCAGTCTATTTTACTAATGTACTAATATAAACAATCCTCCCTTGGAAAGAATTAATGCTTCCCAGATGACGAACATTTTGCAATGCGGTTGACCAATCGATATAATGCTTCAAACACAATCGTCCAAATAAGAATATACTCATGCTATTTTAACGCTTTGCGGATGCATATCGTGCACGGCTTATTATTTCTAATGACGGAAATCTATTTCCACAGCATACAGCATAATTTCTTACAAAAAATAAACACCGTTGTCTTATTATTAGTGTTGCCAATCTCGTTAACAGTTCCTTGGAGTTCGATGTCTGTGGGACGCAATGGGAGGCATCATGTTTTCCAATACCCCTACATCACTGTTCACATGGAGGTATGTTTTGGCTCCAATTACCACAGTGAAGTAATTGGTTCGGCGCCAATTGCCGGAGTGAGTGACGAAATTGGTTCTCGGCAGTTACCGGATTGACGACTAGGATTTATATGATTCGCTCAGTTTGATATTGTAAATTTATTAATCATACCCTCAATATTGTTGGACAAAACAATTGGTGATTATGCATGACACAAAACAATATACATTTCAGGGTCGTCTATCGCTGAACTGTCATGAATAGACTTTATATAAAAAATGCACTGTAAATCAATACACATTTATAGCAACACAAACCTTATTTCCATCGAACGAACGAAAAAAAATGTCTGGTTTACATGTCTCTTTTTGTCAAGAAATTGTTTGCCAAAAACCGTTGCAGTTCATACACAGAAGGTTAATGAGACAGAGGAACATAATTGGTCATACTTCTATGTTCATCAGATATTAATTAGCTTGACAAGTAATTTATTCCCAAAGTTCTATCAAAGATAAAGTATGGGTATGGAAAACTGACTTACAAAGCACCGTATGCCTAATGGGACTCGCATGCAGAAAAAATATATAATTGATAACCCTTAAAATGTATATGTTGCTAATGTCATCTCTAATGTAAATGAAATTGTCTTACATCTCCAACAAAAAGATATATAGCAAAGAAATAAAGCTTTGTCCGGATTTTTTGTTGCCTGGGCAAAGTGAGTCATCCAAGCGGGCTTCTGCTCTGACACTCATCGAACAAACGAAGCCCTTCAAAGCTCTCATAGATAATGAGCTCAAAAATTTAAATCGGGCAGTCGGTGGAGAAGTGGTCTCCAAGAGCTGGCAGGCGGTGGAGAGCAGAAATCGAGGTGTTTGCACGAAGTGGAAAAGTGGCCTTGAAACTGAGAAAGCGGATCGGAAGTCGTGGGTGTTGAAGTACGGCACAAACAGTGATAGAAGTCGTGGGTGTTGAAGTACGGCACGACGGATGCGGAATGGAAGTCGTGGATGTTGAAGTACGGCACGAACAGTGATTCCAGCACTGACTGTTGATACAAAGGAGAGCAAGGATTGAGCTGGCGAGAATGATACGCATTTCATTAAACGCCTCTATGTTGTTGTTATATATTAATAATCAACAGAGTACGATTTATTCGCCATTTTTTAACCATTCATGACACTGCAATATTGAAACATCGCGGACAAGTAACAAATGGTAATCATTTCATTGCGTACAAACTATTTTTGTTTGCATAATATTGATAGTGTAAACATATGTTATATTGAACTGGAATCGAATCGCAGCTTTTATTACTTCAATAATTTGATAAATTGTTGCCCTATGGTTTCGTTTCTTTTTTATCCCTCTACCTTTTACTCCCTCTACATTATATGATAAAATACATTCTTGTTCCCCCCAAAAATATCCTAAAATGGTATTCTGTTCTGCTCCGTATTTATGAGAAACGTTGAATACCGGAGCATACGAATGTTCGATTATGGTTGATATGACGGAAAAAAAAAATATGCCTTTCAAAAGACAATTTTACGGAACATGTAATTTTGTGATGGTATTTTTGGGCCAAACTTTCTGTTGTCTTCTGTAAAATGAACTTCCAAATAATTAAATTATATAGCAAAAAATTTAATCATGAAATATTTTGTTAACCTTCAACCGTGAATGAATTTTCTTCCGGTAATGTACAGCAAAATGTTGATTGTAGCAGGTAGAGACCGTTCCTATCTTGATACGCCGATAGCATCCTCAGTTCCAAGTTACGACCGCGCAAAAAAATCAGTCCATGCAAGACTGGGGCGTCCAGAGCAATCCCGTTTTTTAGTATTTGTGCGTATTTGGTGGGATAAATGCCTCCATTGAAAAGGTACAAGACATCGTTTTAACAATTGTCAAAAACCGTTAGCTGGTATCAGGATTATTGTTATTTCTTTTTCATACTCCCTTGGTGAGGGAACTGAATGCGGTAAGCAGAGCTGAGGAGTTCCAGCAGGCGTCGAATGAGGATTAGGACAGTGTGAGAGGGCAGAGCCTATTGAAAGTCGAGGAAGAATGGGAGACGTTCAGAGACGAGTTGTTGAGATGTGCAAAAAATGTGTGTGGGTGCTCCGTAATAGCGTGTGTATAAGAAAGGTTACGAGATGTGGAAATATGAGATTAAAGAGGCAGCATCGCAGAAGAGCAGACGTTTTGAGGAATGGTTGCAGGCGGAGTCGGAAACGGTATTTGACAACTATAAAGCGGAGAGAAAAAATGTGAAGCGGGTTGTGAGAAGAGCAAAGCCGGATGCTGATAGGATTAGTAGAAGGTAGTGAGCAAGTTTTTTGCGAAGAACAAAAAGATGTTCTTGAAAGTTGTGAAGAGGGCAAGGAAAGGGGATACGGGGAAGTAGGAGGTGAGGAAAGCTACCAAATAGGTAGACATTGTTGCTGTTGGTGATGGTGAACGGATGCTGGTTTTGGGAGCGATAATTATTTTAGACACAACTAAGAAAGATGTGCAGTTGGCGGTAGTGCTTTATATGAGGTTTTTTGGCCCAATCTGGGTTGCCTTTTGATAAAGAAAATATTAGTTCTATAGTGAAGGTCTATGAGCGAAAATTCAGAAACGGGAAAGGTTATCAATTTAAAATCGATTCGTGAACAATTTGTCGAACTGTGACTGGAACTTTTAAAATGTATTGCTGTTTACAGCCTCCGCTGGAAGTTTGTGCCTTTCTTTGACAACTCAATACGTGATGAAACTGCGCGTGATGTCGAGTGAGAAACGCTTCTCGATTTCTATCCATTATTCCTGGTCACTCAGCTCGCATCTAGAGTTAAAAAGCTCGCTCGGTCAACGTTTTCATTGCCCTTCATCATTTTCCACACCTCGATCATGTCAAATCTGAATAAACGCTTCTCTAGTCAAAAAGGGTTTAGTTCACGTAGTTGGTCTGCGCATCGATGGGATAAGATTGGTTGATCAACGGTCAACCTTCTCTAATTTAATGACGTCTTTTATATGATATGAAGACTAGAACTGAACCGAATACTCGAGATGCGGCTTAACAGATGCATTGTACGTGAAACTCAGGAATCCTGTGTCTGTTTTTTTGTACGAGATTGTGCGGAATATCATACTTAGCAGTTTGTTGCCTTCATTGGGAGCGTAATGATGACACTAGATCTCTCTCTTTGGTGACAGGAATCTGTTTTTTCCAAACATGGAATATTCGTGCTTGGGGTCTCGAGGACCTATATGCTTAATTTTACATTTGACCACATCAAATTTCAATGGCCATTTTCCTGACCAATCAACAATTTTGTTCAAGTCTAATTGGATCTGCTGGCCCGCAAGTTTGTGTTGCTCTTTTCCTTATGTCTTTGTATTGTCTGCAAACATGTTAATGTTCGAAAGCACGTTTCTATCGGGATCATCTATGAATATTATGAAGAGAACTGGACTTAACACTGATCCTTGAGGCACGCTGCTTGTAACATTATCCCGAGGAGAAGAAGCACCGTTGAGTTAAGCTCGCTGGCGCTGCCTCGAACACCGATGCTGTGCAATTTATTAACAAAGCGCTTGTGAGGGACTTTATCTTAGGCTTTTTAAGGTGGTTTGAAATGCCTTGCTACTCAGTGCCAAAAGAGGGATGGAATAACTGCAGTCGAATGGTTTGTGAGGCTATAAAATCTGTGTTTTTGTCGATCGCGTTGCCGATTCAGTGGCACATTGCTTGCATTATTCCGTTATGTTAAGGCAAAACAGATACACTCAAGAGGTATCAATTCGTGGTGTGTGTTCGGAAAGATGTACGGAAAAGTGCTAATCAACTGGATTTGAGACATTACGGATTGAGCAAATGACGAGGAACAGTGTGACTTTGGAGTGGCAGAGTGTGTGCATATCAGATTTTTGCAGTCAAGCAAGGCCGTGAAAAGTGCTTTTCGAAAGAAGAGGACATGTTCTGGGCCTTCAAACAACTGGAAAAAGGGAAAGGTCAAGGTCGACATGATGGCATTGAGGAGGGTGTGCGTTCGTATGGTGTGAGCGAACTTCTTAAGAGCGGTTCAGAGTTTCAATGTTGACAGCATAGCCTTGCTCTGTTCAACATCAACATGAATGAAGTAGTCAGTAAAGTGAGTGCGACTGTAGTGGATCGAGGTTCAAAGTTGTTGGGAACAAATGGATTAGGTTGACAATAAAGTCAGTTGCTATTCACGGATGATGCGTCGCAAAGTAAAGAGTTGTGTTAGGAGGAGGTTCGGGCACATGGTGAGGATAGATTATGTCAGATTGGTGAACTGTTTGAGGAAATTGGAGGTGGATAGACGTAGGGCTTGATGTACACCGAGTTGGATTGATGTTTGGTGTGAAACAGGCTTTGGGGAGGAGAGACATCAGTGTGAAGTTGGCGAGAGGACGTTTAATGGATAGGCGTGAATGGAGAATAGTTGTCAACGAATGAGTTCTGACCCAGCTATGATGCGCTTTCCCGCCCCTAGCTTCACGTTGAGGGACTGGATGTGTAAGATGACCCGGCTTTTATGACGCACCAGGGGTAAGCGGTGTCCTAGCATGGAACTTTTCACTCACGGGCTAAGGTTTGGTATGTGTATTGGTGCGTGTGAGGAATATGAGGCGGGCCTATTAGTTGGCCACCCCTATTTGGGTGTTCGGCCTAGCGTCTGTATCAGAAATCATACCAGCCAAAACATAGGTAAAGTAGGCCTTATCATGATAGCCAGTGTGAGCAGGTTTAATGACCAATTATAAACTTTTCACCATCTATGATATCAAGAAAAATAAATAAACACCTAAGGATGATTCTCCTCCATGTTCGATGTATTTATTTTCCGAAGTTTTGTCTACATTTATGGCAACGAATATTCAAGCGACTTAAATGAAATGACTTAAGAAAGTATTCGATAAGTTACGTACTTCTAGTTTCCTCCCTGCCACGTCATGTCGTTTTCTGGAATACGAATCACACACGAAGACGCAAACGCTGATATTGGCACGATTCCCTCGTTTAATTTCTTGCTTCATTTTTTTCTTGTTCCATGGCATCCCTGGCAGTTTAATTTGAGCAGCGAATTTTATGATGGAGCTCGAGGCTAGCTTTTCGCTGCTCTGACGTGACCCTACATTTGTCAGAGTAAGCCAAGATTCCCCTCTGAAGGTGCAGGGCTTACTCGGATTTCAGCGTGTTCCGACTCAAATTTATCCTCAAACGACTGAGAAGCGAGTGGATTAGTTCTGTGCCCATCCATAGTTGAGTGTTGCTGAATAAAAAGACAATAAATTGGCCTCTAAAAGAAAAGACCTGACGCATGTAATTGCCATTAGTATATTATTTTTATATTATGATTTAACTGTCTGGCTCTATTCTGGACTCTGGACATCACACATTGGCTGGAACCGATCCCAAAACTCTCCAACAATAGACAACTGCTGATATTCAACAATTCCAAGCACCAAATAAGAATTAGTTGAAAATCGTTGGTAAGCTATTTGATATGTCAACTGTCCCACTCTTGACTCAGCTCCTACTGGCGATCGAGGCAAGATCTCTTCCAAAAGATGTTCTTGTAGCGAAAGAACTTGTGTTGCCGATTCAAGTCCAACTAAAAACTTATTAATCGATTTTCGTAGAAAATAAACTGAATTTAAATTAGATTTGAATACTTCAAAAAGCACAGGAGTTCGATGGCAAAATACCAACAAAGTTGGATAAATGAATATAAATATTTGAATTTTATTTTGCTGCTGCTTGGACATGAAACAGAATTAACCTCATGACTAATGATTATGAGTTAAAACTCTTTCTGTTTCGACGGCCGTAGAAGACCCTATATTGTTTTCTGCAAATGTTTCACAACTGACATCCCTTCATGATTTTACAGTATCACTTGAGCAGTCCTTTATGGCTCCCCATGTGAGGAATACGTGGCATAACTTACGCTCGGAATATCAGCTTCTTTTCATGTTTCATTGCTACTGTTTATTTATTCACAGCTAAAGAAGCAACTTTGCCCTTCATAACGATGGTAGCGAAAGTCCTACACAGCGTCATCTAGTGGCGATTATCGCGCATTATAATGCAAAAACCTGGCTCAAGAAATCATGTGTTGTGGTAAATTGATGCCTCGCGGAATGAAACGATTTATTTTCTTTGTGGCTCAGAGGGCCTCTGGTACATTATTGTCAGTTGTATGTTATGTCCCCAAATTTACCCATCAATGTTGGGGCAGTGCAAGTTATAAACTGCATCGCAAGTGAATGATGATTCTGTGCAAGCAACTCTTAAAGACTACACAGGCCTCATTTCTATACAAAAAAGGTCCCCAAAGAGGCCTACGAAAGATGTCAGTTTGTGTTTGCTGACAGTATGGGGCGCTTTTGGCTGAGTTGTCATGTCATGAAATGCCAATGGTGGTGGAAATCTATGACGAAATAATGGTAAATAATGTTGGATATAAACAGATTACGGACACGTAACACGCACGATGATTTAGCTGTGTTGGATTTTTTTTACATATACTGCAATTTATATTGCACATGGAGCATTATTAAAGGTTAATCTTCATGAAAAAAATATCCCACAGAATATAAATGTGTTACGATTGGTAAAATTTGATAAAATAATTGGAGCGTTGTGATATAAGGCAATATACATAGCATTTGTGGCATTATAAGCGATGCATCTATTCAGAAAAAAAAAATCACCAGTATATAAGTCTGTTACGTTTGATGCAATGGGATAAAATGATGGTGCATATTCAACTTTGTTTTTCTTTTGTCTGTTCAGTGCTGCCAAAAGAATATAACCCAATAAGTCAAATTCGGCCGAAAAGGTTGTTTTTCTCACTGATTCGTCGCCTGACGACGAAATTCTCGGACAAAGAAAGTGACATTTTTATAACCCGACTGGGGATGCTACTAAAATGCTCACGTGACCTCAATACTCCACATTTCAAATTTAATTATTCCCTTCCAAAGGTGGTTCAGGCACTTGTAGAGCATGGATGAAGAAAGATTAGAGGGAATGTGATGAGAGCAGAACCGAGTACCAGTAAACTAAGAGGTATTTCGAGATATTGTGGATTGATGGAGTGAGGAGTAATCCTCGTTTAAATTTGCTCCATCTCATCTGCTCCTTCTCCCCCCCCATTTCCATAATACAGCTTTATTTCGAGCAGCATCGCGACCGTACTTTCAAACAGCATCGTAACCCAACTTCTTCGCGTAACTCCGGCAAAGAAGTAGGGTCAACTCTCCCCTAGTATCGTATTATCTGATAACAGCTATTGACTCAGTTGGCAAATCCTTATCTATGCTGCTAACAACGAATCTTTGCCCACAACACTCGGGTTCACCTCCCTGGCGGCTTCATCCATGTGAAGATTGATCGCCAGGGAGGCTCAACGCAACCTTGGCGCAGTCTCATTTCCCTGTGAACAACGTATTCACCTCTCTGACATATACTCTACAGCCAACTTGAGACTTCGGACTGCTTCTGATGAGTTTTCGCTCACTTCATACAAACGCAAAACCTTCCAAAACCCCTCTCTGTCGACCCATTGCGGTCCTCTCTAAATCCATGCAATACAAGAATACAGCCTTTCCCCTCACAAGGTACTTTTCACAGGAAAGCCTCACTGCAAATATCTGATATTTACACCCTCTAGCACTCATAAACTATTCCTCGACTATCAACTGTCTCTAGTCACCTTGATTAGCTCTCTCCCGCACAACTTATCCACAATACACAAGGAAGTGAAACCTCTAAAATGCTGAGTTCGCTATTTTCTCCCTTGTAGTCGTTATGTGGAACAATGCTAGAACTGCGCCACCAAATCGGCACCACGCTTGACATAAAACAGAGAATTCGTATACTCTTAATCATTCGAAAACCGTTACTCTACTCCCCTTCAGGAACTTAGCCACATCACCAGTCAAACTAGGAACTTTCTCTGTATTCATGACCTTCACCGCCTCCAGCTCCTCTTCCTTCGTAATGCACGCGACGATATTTGCTGTCTAATCCGTCACTCGTACACCACCACCCGACATAAACCATGTCACAATTTTTGACATTCTCAACATTCAACAACTCTCCAAAATATAAAGCCCGCCTCTTCTATGCATCATAATTCAATAGCATCGTTCGACTGTTTAAAGATTTTCAACACCTCCCCTTCTCAATTTCCCCATCTACACCGTCTCCACATCCTTTCAGAACGTTTTAACACCTATTCTCAGAATTCTCAAACAAACGCTTACCACATCTGGAATCAAGTTCTTCTCTCTCTCCACCAACCGTACCACATTTATTTTTCTCAGTGGTTGCCATAGGTCACCACCGCCATCGTCGTCAACCACTACTCAAAAACTTTTTTTTTTTGAATTACCGAAATATTTTCCCTCAGCGTTCTACCACTAGCCACACTATCTCTTACACCCTCTCAAAGAGCGTTCACTCATTACATGCATCTCTGAACGTTTCCCATTCTTCATCGGCGTTTCCCTTGTTTCGCTCTCTAGTATTGTAACATTCCGCCATCACTGCCTGCTGGAATTCAACACTGCCTCATCCCTCCTCCCATTCTTCGTTTTCCCATACACCCCTGCTCTGCTCTCAATATTCTTTCCGCCAGATGATTAGATATAGTTCCATCCTCTCTCTAAACACCGCATACACGTACCACGAGGTGAACAAAAAATCATAAATTTTACACTCATTTCCAATGGA
The DNA here is from genome assembly GCA_016164225.1 of Gammarus roeselii. Taxonomy (NCBI): domain Eukaryota; kingdom Metazoa; phylum Arthropoda; class Malacostraca; order Amphipoda; family Gammaridae; genus Gammarus; species Gammarus roeselii. The sequence continues at coordinate 15,057 of SDVV010000951.1, read as the reverse complement.
CATATTTTGGCCAGGTAACTCGGTGACATTTTTTTCATTTTAACACTATTTTACCCACGACCAGCTCAATTATAAACGTAGCAGTTTTTCTCCTCTGTTATTTCTTCCTGGAACAGCACACCTCTCAACACCACTCTCCATCACTCCGTCTCCAAATCTCATGATTTTTTACTTCTCATAACTCTCACGTACAGTTATCCGAAAACGTTCCCTCTTTCGTCACTTCTCTCGCTACCTGATAGTCCGCTAGCCCACACAAACGACAATCTTTCTATACCTAACTTTACCATCGCGAGCATCATTCTAAAGGACACTTCCTTGCACTCCGTACCGCCCTATCCAACCGACCACCCAAACGAAACACTCCACTGCTATTGGCTGTTCGCACCAGCCGCACTGTATTTAATCATCTATATTGTCAAACATCTCACAAATCTCTCACCTCTTTGTTCCATCTGTTCTACAACTAGGCACATTGAGCGAGCCTAACAGTAGGGTTCTAAGAGGTGTATGCTTATCCTCTTCTCGTCTTGCCGTCTTACTATGAATAAATTACAGAGTGAATAACAAGCCGCTCGCTTCGCCCCTATGTTAGGCGCCTTTTAAGACACCCAAGATCACGTATTCGTAATCCCGGTAGGGAATAAAAGTGTTTCCGGACAACCTTCTAGAGACTAGCACTCATGGAGAAGCACAGGCAACTACACTAGCATGATCTATAGCCACATGACTTGCGTCTTGCAGCAACTCGATTTGGCACAGGCAGAAAGTTACCTGGAATATTTATGCTGAAATGTTAGAATCAATGAATGAATTTCCCTTTTTCTTTATCTGTTTGGCATGTCAATAGAATCAAAAATTGAATCAAGCGATATTTTTTCCCTCACCTAAAACTTGGTAATGAAGTGTTTTTAACATCCTTAAAAAAAATCGGTTCACGGTGTTTGCGTTACAATATTTCCTGAATGCCAGGTGAGTTATAATTGATAGTACTTTTCACCAGAAAAAAACAATACAGTTACAGAAATGTTATATTATCTTTGTTCATAATAAAATATTGGATTGGAATGCAGGACTTTAATTCTTTGCAATAAGTCTTTTTCAATTAGAACTGTCATGCCATGGCTTATTATTGACATGTATTTTAGGAGTAGGTGCGAAGTTACACTTCAATTGGTTCCTACAGTTATTAGTCTATCTATGTCCCCGCAGCTAGCAAATAGACCAAACATTGCTGATGTGCCACACATGAGGATTAACGTCAAGCGTACTGATGAGACGGTTAATGTTCTTTCACTGAACATAAATGAACTTTTTTAGTGGTACTCGGCCAACGGCGGCTTTATCTGGTTGTCCTATTTTTAGGATGAGTGAAGTGTTCCTATAAGTGATGTCATATTTGGACAGACATTTCTGATGAATGCATGAGGATTAATTGTATTTGTACAATTATTCGATAATAATATCCTACTTGGTCAGACTCTGTGTAGTGATTTAGTAAAAAAACATATGGAAGAAACAACTACTCGATTCCAGCTGTATTTTGACGGAAAAGGGACATTAAAGTGTCAAACACATCCTTTACACTATACAATTAGTTTTGCTTCGTTCATTGTTTATAGCAGGTCAAATTTCAGTCATGCATGTGGAGGGTATTTTCTAAATGAGCAAATAATACCATTAAAAAACAAGTACTATCAACGCATCCAGGTGTGGTACAACATGGGAAAAAACAGGCGACACGCTTAACCGTATAAGTTATACTAGTTTTGGGTACAGGTGTTAGATCCGTTTGACATACGAAGATTGATTTAGACAGCGTCCACGCCATCCTGGGGAATCAAGGCACTGGAAGTGCAAATGAAAAGCCAAGGCTCTCATAACAACATTCCTAGAGACCCAACCGCACTCATGTGGAAGGTGGCGGTACACATGAAAGTTGATGCCACGAATCTACATAAGAAACTGCTCATTACATTGATTATTGCCTTTCTATCAGAGATAATTTCTGCCAATTAAAATTGTACACAAATAATTAGTTAAAGTTTGATTTCTATTTGAATAGGAAGTTCGATGAAATGATTATCTGAGTGGGAGAATGCAAAGCGTTGCAGCGGAAATCCTGTGCTTAGCGAAGTTCTAAAAAGTAAATGAGGGTTTTCAATCCTTCACTTTTCGTATTCACCTTATTTGTATGGGTGTTTATCTCATAAGCACCTGGTATTTCATTGTCTCTGAATCTTCAAACTTTCTAGCAGAAATCATAATTTTCCCTATTGGCCTCTTTTGAGCCTGGACCGCAGCGTTCGCGCTAAAATTATTTTCGCACACGCGCACTATCGTCACTTCACTTCAGCTTACTGTCATTGCCGGACACGGTCATAACCGCTAAAAATATTTCAGCACACGTGCTTTCGCTCTCAACCATGTTTCAGCCCACGCGCATTGCGCCACAATCACAGCATCCTTCACTCAGAGCAGCCACCGTCATATCAGCCTCGAGTAGTAAAATTTTACTGGTTATCTCTTCAATGAAACTTCAACGAACTGTCGTAACCGCTAAAAAAACGGCATTGCGTACCCTATATGAATAGATTCGTTTGCTCCGCGGGTAAGAAATACGTATCCTTGCTCTGCGGGTTAGAAACACGTACCCCTAGGTAAGTTAGTTTGGGAAGGAAAAGTTTCAATAAAGTGATAACCAGTAAAATAGTTTTTAATTTGATTGGATTTGATTCTCAGTTCCACCAGAGCCTCAACGCGAGTCATAATAGGCTCCCCCGTAGGGCTCGATGATCATGGATTCCAGTAGTCTCGCACGCCTCAGTGTGGGAGAAAAAAAACACGCTTCTAAAGTTAGAAAAATTTGAGCATTTTAGCAGTGTCAGACGCACGCTGGTGTGCCTAAGAAAAACGCTTGGACGAAACGGACCTTCGCTTCCAATCATTTAAAACTTCATGGGTAATATGTACGCACGCTAGTGCGTACAGGTAGCATCGTACAGACTAGTACAAGGTTTACGGCTACGTGGACACAGTCAGCTACGACATGGACAAAGTCAGCCACGCGGTCTAGGTCGACCACAGTACACTTCATTTATTCAGGTTATACTCAGACGGAACTAATCCTGGCCTCCAAAAATTTAAAACTTCAAGAACAATATGTACGCACGCAAGTGCGCACAGGTATCATCATTGGGACTGGTACAATGTTTACGGCTACGCGGACAAAGTCATCTCCGACAACAACGCAACACAAGGTTCACAGCTACGCGGTTCAGTATGGTAGAGGTATAATTTAGTTATTCAGGTAAGATGAAGACTCAGACGAAACGAATCCCCGTCTTCAACCACTCAGTACTCCAGGAGTAATATGCACGCGCGCCAGTGCGCACATATAGTATCGTCGAAATTGGTACAAGGTTTATGGCTTCAGGGATTAGATCAACTCCAACCGTAACGCGTCACAAGGTTGATAGCCACGCAGTCTAGGTCAACCCCAGAAATAACATATGGTCCGTGTACGCGCGAGCAAGCACATACTGAAGAAAAAACACCTATTACCAAAATCACAAACAGAAATTCACGCCAAAATTTACTATCATTATTATGCATGACAAAATTGAGGATCGTGAAGAAGAAAATGAGGACAGGTTCGTCACGGACAGAAAAACTGCTCGGATTACTGATTTCGCATCCACTGTTTAAGGGGATAGGGTAGGATGGGCAGAGGTCCCTAGGGTCCCAATAGAGCTTGACGACTCCCGGAGGGTAACCCAAGTCCCCCGGGTCTTCCCGAGCTCCCCGGGTCACTGGAGCTCCCTCGTCTCAGCTCATCTCGGTTTGTCTCGAATCATTTCGGCCAGTCTCGGCTCGTCGCAACCAACTCGACTCGCCCCAACATGTTTCAACTGATCTCGACGCGCCTCATCCAGCCTCGACGCAACCCTTGCCCTCTGTGCCAGTAACCCGCGGACTATAATAATTATTTGTTCTACTCAACCATTTCACATATATACAATTTTCTGTGTATGGGTTTTACAGCGTGGGGATAGGGAAGCAGGGGTCCCAGGGTTCAGAGGGGCCTCAAGGGGGTCTCAAAGCTTCTCAAGGGGGTCCCAAAGGGCCCCAAGGGTGTCCCAAAGGGCCCCGGAAGGGTTCAAGTGGGTCCCCCGAGTCCCCGGAGTCCCTCGGGTTCCACGGGTAAGCTTCCTTGGGTCACCTTGTCTCAACCAAACATCGAAATATATAATAATAACATAAGCAAAATTTAACACTGAAAAAAGGGCAGAGATAAATAATAGAGCCCCGGAAATAAGGAATAATAAAATACTAAAATAAAGTGTTAATGATCAATAAAATGAATAATGAATAATCATCCATCCACCGTAATCCATGGTTTACAATGATTAGCTGTTTATGAATGGTTCAATACAGATTTTTCACCACTGAGAGAGAAAGGGCTTTCTTCATTTTGACACCAGAGTCATGGTGAACACAGCGTACGCCGGAAAATTGAATTTCCCAATTCGAAAACATGGAATCAAATTTATGTGAGAGGAATTCGCCGGTATGTATTTTTTCAAGAATTAACCTTGTGGAAATCTAGATTGATTGAATGCGCTGTCAAACCAAGCAAGGCGACGGGTACGGATGTGTCAGACCAAGCATCAGTGGTAAAAAAATTATGGTTACCATCATCTTTGATACCTTTGACCACAGTGCCAACTTTGGTCGATAGAGCTGCCTATAATGGTTCTTACATCATTGAGGAGTAAATGTGCATGTTTTAACCTTGTACTTCGGACTGGAGCAGTGCATGAGGCACAAAAAATCCTAGATCTTTGAAGTGATTGAAAGGCAATCCTCCATGACGAGCATTGAATTAGTAGAGTCCCACATTTTAATACCGAAACAGTCGTCAATTTGTTGTTTTTGCGTAGCCTGAAAATTGATTTAGGTGACTTTAAACATCCAACATTATCCATAAGAATTTCAAGTTATCGAAGCTGATCAACATGATCTGAGATTCTTATGGATATTGTATGATGTTCAAAGTTTCAACAATTCCATGTAAGTTTACGCTACCTACATTTGTGTTTAAACCAAATACCTAAAGTCAATTCTTCCCAATCACGCGATATATCGAAGGAACAAATTGATTGATACATTACATTATATTAAGCCAGGGGCAATATCCTTTTAATGCTCCATGATAGAAAAGTGAGACCTGTGTGCGTTGGCCATAGAGGGAGGGGATTTCTTTAGATGTGCCACCACATATGAGCAAGGCCAACGTAACAAATTGTAACCCCTTTCTGTCAGATATGACGAGTATCAGAATGGATTGAACTCAAGACGAAGGAAATTAAATTGATGAACTTGAAGCCCAGACCCCATTGGACGGCTCCATCAGTGCAAAAATCCGAAGTTAGAAAGTTGGACGAAATAATTAATGGTCAATGTTCCAGAAATCATATTCTGCTTTCACAAAGTATTTCAGTATAGATCACCCAATTAATTTTAGTCACCTCTTGATATTCCATCATAAATGTCTGATTTCCTTTAGTCTGCCCGAACCTATCAGGATGTGTTCAGATCATGTTGTGAACGCGGGCCGATACGGTTTGCTCTCACGCGTGCCAGCTGCGGATTAGATCTTCGGAATAACCTCAACGTTGGAGGGAGAAAAACAGCTGTCTCACCTTCCACAAGTTTATTAGAGATAAGTTTGTAAAAAGTATAAGCAAGCGATAGACTCTGCTATCTCCAAACACTTGAATAATTGAGGGCAACCATAACTGGTAAGTTCAAGATAACCCAGCAGTATAAGGGAACCCTGTAAGTTAAGAATGCAGGAACCAAAATAAACAAACGTATCAACAAACCATCATCATAGTGCCATTGCCATTTGGCAAGATGAAAGACATTCAAAATCGAAAGTAATAAAGGTCAGAATCTAATCAAAACGCATACCCTGTAATTTAAATTCAGACTAAACATCAAAAGAGACTTAATGAAGTGAAACAACTAATCTATTAAATTTCAACAACGTCAAAATTCCTACGTTGAACATTCGATCATTCATAATCGAACAGGCAGTTAAAATTATTTCAATACTATGGACGTGAACACTTATTGGGCCAAAAGTTCTGACACTAACGTTATACACATAATAAATTGTTTCACAGGTATCGAATCCGGCACATCCACTAGGATTCAGTTTCGATGATTTATTTCAAAACATCTGCCAAGTGAAAATACATACTTGATTTACGAAGAAACTAAACGCGGCGTAAGCCTACGTTAATAAAAACAGTATTTATGACATAATTGATGAACTTTCCCAGAGCTCACGCACGCTAGACTAAATTGGCATTAGGAAAACAATGAGCTACGCGACTGGGGGTAACCGGATATAATGTCCAAATTGATGAAGTTTTTTTTAAAGATTTAAATACTTCATATAACTCTACTTCCACGTCACGTCATTATGCATATCAAACTCAAAATGGAAAGCAGTTCCACTGAATTTCTTTATCAGGATAGACAAATCTTAAATAACTGTTGAAGACAAAGTTATAAGTCTGGGAGTAGGGTTTGATCCCGATTTTTCCTTCAAACACCACGTAACTACTTGGTGTTCCAAGTTGAATGGAACACTTCTGTTCTTACACTCAACAAAAAAATAATTGGATTTCAATCCAAGATTACTTATTGTCCACGCTGTAGTATTTTCTCACATCAACTACTGTCTTCCAATTTTGGGGAAATGCACCAATACTCAAAGAGAGTAGGCGCAACGTTGCATAAACTTTAGGCAAGAATAATATGCGATGGTAACCACAGAAAACGAGACGACGTAAGTCCTCTCCTCGAAAAACTGCAGTGGCTCAATATCGACAACAAACTGGTACTCCATGAGTCGATCAAAATTCATAAAGATCTTGTAAGAAAACATTCACCCGATAGCAAAAGGCACATATATTCTCGAGGTGAAAAGAACAATCGATCCACAAGAAATAATGATACTTTGCACGTTGTACGCAGCGAAACCGAAACTGCCCGTAGAGCTTTTTCCATCACTGGACCGAAAACCTGGAACATCCTCCCAACAAGCCGCAAGAATCTTGAATCGGACACGTCCTTCAAGAATAGGACTAATGAACAACTATTGTCCAATCAATTTAAAACCATAACTCTGCCTACATATATAAAATGACTACATAATACCAATAAGTGGAAAATGCATTCTGTTATTGAACATGTTTGCAAATACCACCACCAAAACATTTATTACTGATTCACCATGTGATTGTTATTCTTTTCATCATTTTCAGAATATTGTATAATCAGTGTTAGGTATGTATTTTATGTAATAATTTTTATGTATAAATTATGTCGCATATTCACCCATTCATCATTCATACAATATTTTAGACCCACCTTTACAATATGTTAGCGCATTTTCGATTTCCGAACCTCATGTTGTATTCATACTTTCTGCATAATTCATGTCGTCCATCCACGCCTTTGTTATCGTACAATAATGTAGACTTCTCAATACAATATTTTGCCACTTTTCGATATCCCAGCCCCATGTTCTTGTGACTCTAACCCCGGGCACACCCAGGTATTTTGTTATTTATCCACCCCATGCGTTTGTTAGTTTTCAACCCCGCGTGCCAGTGGTTTTCCCAACGCTATTTAGTCGTGATTATTTTGTCAAATATACCTTTTCTGTATATTCTCTGATCATACTATTGTAAATTATATTTCTCTCTATGTAATCCTAACCGGCGGCCCCTAGAGATGAGCTGCGACGAATTCAAATTGAACTCAAGTTTTCGTTAATTGAGATATATTTTTTTTCATTGGAAACCCATTGCCAAACAATGGAAATAAATTATTTAATAATGATAATTTCATGATTTATAAACAAATGTAGGATATTTATGTATCATTGTGAACATAAAACTTCAAAGATTTTTTGTTTGTAGTCGTTATAAATGAGGTCGTCCAGTACAACCAATAAATGATTAACGTTCCCTGTCCTGTTGAATCTGTAAGTTTCTTCCATAAATTGTTAACATTTTAGTGGAAAAATTGAATTATAATCGTCGTAATCGTGTTGGCGAGTGATGGAAACCTTCAACGCTAAGGTAGTCCCACACTAATGTGGTACACTTTATGCCTACTCACGATGAATTTTCTTAGCAGTATAAAACCCGCTAATAATATCCAAGTGCCAAGTATTTTATTTTATGTTTGCCAGGTGTGGTCAAGAAAAAATATCACATAACTGACTGAATTTTCTAGTAGTCTTCTTTCAAATTTATTTTATCGGCTCAATTGAAATCCACAATTTTCCACTGTGGTTGTACAGTCCAGGGTTAATACGTAAGTGTCAGAAGGATTTCATTGTCGTTCCCACGATAAGAGGTCGGCTCCTATTCCCGTACCCTCAATACTTGTCGGACAGTTCTCATTGGTGTACCCACGATTGTCGGCCGGTTCTTGTTACGAGTATCTTTCGGACGGTTAACATTTTTAGCTATGTGATTGTGGAATGTTCCGTTTTTAGAATAATTCATCAAATTATGGTTTTCAATCATGACCATTTTATGTATGACCATTCTATATTTTACTTGGCATAACATTTTTTTTTTAAATATATACATATTAAAGAAACCTCAAATGAAGTACATCATAACCATAACCACTTGATTGTTTTGAGAAGATTGTAACGATTATGAAAATATTCGTTTCATTCGGTGACAAAAAAATCCAATGTAACTTATTATCACTTTTATATTCATTGAAACTCTCCTGATGATCAGCTCACAATAATACAAATTATGGTTCAATGCTGAAGCTCCTTCAAAAACACGTGTAATGAATGTACGTATTGCCGGCGAATTATAAACAATATATCTCATAGAATAGGACAAATAATATAGAAATTTAAAAAAAAATTAATCGGCATAGTTATGGGATGGTTTAAATGTTTACCAGTGTTTTAAAGAGGAATTGTATTAACATTGTCAATACATTGTCAATACATTTTCAAATTCCGGAATGAGAAGAATGTTCGAATTGCTGCCCGGCAATGTAGGACTTCACTCGATAAACGGACAACACTGTGTGACAACCTTGATTTGGTGGGTATCCCAATGTTGTCGGACGCTGCAATGAATATAAATGTAATCTCCTACGAGGCTTGAACAATTATTGAAACCTTGACTCGTAACATCCCTACTTCGAAATTTCGGCATCTTCCATGGTGACTGAGCCTTTGACTGATTTGTCTCGGGCCTGTCATGAGTCTGCGTTTCACTAACAATTGATCACTAGCTAAGCCTAAAGGTCTCTATATCTGTTTACATAGATGTTGATGAATGATGTGGTAAGGTTTATCCTCTGCTCCGGTTACAGATCAAAGCGCAATTGCGTTTGAAGTCCTTCCCATCCGACAACGTCCAAGCATCCATTTTTCATTCATTGTCACTCCCTTGCGCTGAATCCCTCTGTCGCACAACTACCCCCCCCCCCCCCACCCTCCCAAATCCCTAGCCCCATAACCCCTTCACACTTATATTTGGAGTCCCCTGCTACTCTGTGATCCAAACCTCGCTCAATTCACGGACGTCTTTGTTGTATTCTAAGCTCCAGCGAACGACAAAACGATTGGAGAGATTTAACTTGAAAAAATTGCTGTTAACTGAAATGTCACAAGGTAACTGTTGAGTCGATGTATCCTACCTTAAGAAACTTATATATTGTCTGTTCTTCTCTCAACTAATCAGCTGTCTGAGGGGAGGAGGAGGGTATGGTGTTTACAAGTGTTATATAACAACAAAAAGATTTTGACCTAAACTAGGTTGCCTTCTGATAGCAAGAGGATTAGTTCTGAAGTAAAACATCTGTGTGAGTTTCATGTAGCATTTCTGTCTATAGGACACCAAGAAATGGAACGGTTTACCTATTTAACGGCGAATCGTGTCGATTTTATCGAGCCGTGACATGAACATTTCGACTGTATTGCTGCTTACACCATCCGCTGGAAGTTTGTTATATTCTTCGAATACTCTAAACGGGAAGAATTTGCATGTGATGTCGAGTGAGGAACGCTTCCGAACGATTTTGTATCCATTATTTATAGTCCCTCCGCTTGCACCTAGAGTGAATAGGCTAATCCAGTCAATGTTTTCCTCACCCTTCATTATCTTCTACACCTCGATCATGTGACCTCTAACTTGACGCTTTTCCAGTGAATATCGAGTGAGTTCACGTAGTCTGTCTTCGTACGATTTATTGCGCAGCTAAGGGATGAATTTGGTAACTCTATTGAACCATCGCTAGTTTATTAACGCATTTTCATGCTGTTTTTTTTTTTTGAACGAGATAGTGCGGGATATCAGGATATCATACCTAGAATTATGTTGCCGTTTTAGGCAGCTTCGTTACAATGCTTACTGATTTTTAAGTCGTTACTAATGATGACATCTAAATTTTTCTCTTTGGTGATAGAAATCAGTTTCTTTCTGGACGTTCAATATTCGTGCTTGAGGTTATGGGAACCTACGTGCATAACTTTACATTTGACTACATTAAATTTCATTTGCCACTTTTTTGACCAATCGGCATTTTTATTCAAGTCTAATAGGATCTGCTGACACTCAAATTCGATTTGCACTTTTCCTCTTATCTTAGTATCGTCTGCAAACTTGCTGATGACAGAAAACACGTTTCTATAGAGATCGCTTATGAATATTACAAAGAGAACTGAACCTAACACAGATCCTTCAGGCACGCCGCTTATAACATTACCACAAGGGGAGGAAGCCCCGTTAAGTACAACTTGCCGCTATTTCATTTTCAAAAATCTTTTTTATTTTCATTTTATGACTTACTTTAGCGCTCTTCTTCTGTCTGTGAGTTTTTTTTTTTTGCATCGTCGTCTTGTGGGTGCTCCGATTTTGTCAATTGTTTTGCTTTTTAGCGATTGAAGCTGCTACAGTTCTTCTTTCCAGTACTTCGGCTGATTGACTGTTGGTCGCCTATTTTTGTGAGGGGCATGTTCAAGTTCAGAATGTGGAGTATAGTCAGAAAATTATTTAACGACTGGTTGACATCACGTCAGAGGGCTATATGCGTTGTCACCATTGACTCTCTTAAGCCATCAAAGTTGGCTAATCGAAAGTTATGAATTTTATCGTTATTTATTGACTCTTTCAACTTGAGCTCTATCTTAAAACGGATACAGTTATGATCGTCAGTTCCATGTGGATCTCCAACTTCAACGTTCGTGAAATGAGAGTAGCCTGCACTAAATATATTATCAAGGCTATTACATCCTCGTAAAGGTGTATTCACCATTGGGGTTATGAACTTATCGTCTGCAAAATCAATCAGACGTTGGCCGGTGGCAGTACATAAGTCTGTTCCTCAATCAATGTCAGGAATTTGGAGTCTCCAAACACAATACTGTGTTGTGTTGTAACTACATCGACATGGGTGTTGTAAATATCTGCAACCTTTATTTTGGGATACGATAGACGAGGGTGATTTGACATTTTGTATGTTTACCTACTACTTGTATTGATACTATGTCTTGTCATTTGCTTGAAATAGTGACTTCCAATATTTGCATTTTTTTAAGAGGAACAACACCCCTCCGCCCTCTCGGCCTTGTCTACCTATGGGAAATAGTGAGTAACCGGGGAGAGAAAATTCGCCTGAACAATGTCTGGTGCTCAATTTCATCCACGATTCTGTGATTGTCATTAAGTTGATATTTTTTTTTGGATATTGTCATTAAGTTGATATTTTCCATGCAAGGATATCTACTTCTTCGATTATGAACCGGGGATTTCTAGCCTTCCCATAGTAACATATGAGAGTACCGTGAGTCATATTAACTAGTGTCGGAGCCAAAACTTTGGTTCTCGTTTACACGGATTGTACGAGCGAAGCAGTGACTTCTACCTCTAACTCGGATTGAAATTATATCAAAAACTCTCTGGCTAAGACCTGCGGTGATGTTTTGATGGGCTCATGAATTGGTTGTGTACCTGTGTTGGCACGAGCAAGAGTCAGTTGGGTCATTTCGTCGGGCACTGCTGGGGGAGTTGTGGGTTGGATATCGAGTAGGATTCTTGACATATTTCCTGTGGCAAGACCAGCGACGGTGCTTTTGAGGATGATTTCGAGGGTATCAAGTCCATACGATTTGATGCGAGTCTCGTTGGTGTTTATATTAAAGTTACCGTACTTTAAGTCGATGATCGTTTCTCAATTATCAGGGAATGGGAATTTCTGAGCTTAGCAGAAAGTTTGCCAGGCAATTGTCGAGCAAACTCATCTTGCTTCTCTTGTATCTAGTTTTGTTCAGATGGGGCAAGATGCCAGCGACATAGATGTTCGCGTGTGAACGTACAGTTATTTAGCATGGTTTCATACCTCCGCCAGGTCGATTCCGTCAGGTGGGGGGAAGCAGTACTTCAGTGCACTGAGACAGAATTGATATGTAAATCGGTATCTATAAGACCAATAAAATGCACTGGTGATTAGAAATTGTAGTCCGTTTCCGCAATGGAATCGCCGGCATCTGGATTCAAAAGTCGGTTATCGACCTTTTTCAAGAAACGTTAGTTAGTGAAATCCTCGTTGAAAACCCGTAGAGTGTTAACCACTTTTTGTTGGTAACGATTAAATAAATGCACTATAACCTGGCAAATTTTATCTTGCAAATAAAGTCCCCCAAAAAGGACAGCCACCTATCATCCACTGCCCTACTCGGTTGGTGCTGTTTTGGACCGGCTTAAATCTTCCAGCAAGTTGCTTCACCATTGGAGGTGCTTGTAGGAATTAATTCATTAAAAGTAAAAATTGACTACAATTTATTGTTTAGGATCATTTCGAATAATTTGTTGGTAACGTTATAGTACGTCACTATTAAAATATACGGATTGGTGTATCAGTATGATGTTCGCTATCAAGATGGGCCTATCAACGGTTAGTTGTGTCCTTACATATCAGAAGAAGACCATGACTATGAAGAGCACTATGAAAAATTAGGCCAAGAAAAGGAACATTTGAATATTGCGTTTGTAATGATAAAATAATAGTCGATATCTTTCTTATTGACTTTCATCGAATCACACTGACACTTATAAGCCACCCGAAAACTTTCATCAGACCTATTAAGGCAGAATATGGAAATTTCTCGTTTTATGCTACCCGAATTTATAGACTCTCCATCTGTTCCTATCTCCGCCGCTTAGGAAACTTCCACGACAGGCAAGACGGAGATCTGTCCGATGATTTGACATGCCAAGCGTGGGGATACGGTCAGCGATACAATGCGAACTCGATGGCAGTGGAGAAAGCTGTTCACAATCACACGGACACATTATATGAGAAGAAAATCATTGATGCATTAATAAAATGATCGGGGATGGCACGAATCATACAATGATTTGGATATTTTGCTTGTTATAATTGTATAAAGTTTGGCTTTTCGCGATTATGTTGTTCAAAGCGATTGCCACCATTAGTGCTCCGTCTTTTTTCGTCTAGAAAAATGTCAATTAGTTCCATATACGTATTCTGCATATTGTGGCATTTTTTTACCGATTCATAAAGTAAAGTTTTCCCTTGAATGAGTAATCCTCCTCTGTCATTCTGAAATTCCAGAAACTAATGCGCTATCCCGAAACATATTTTGATTCCATCCATAACCGGCATTCGTACACCAATCCCCAAAGCCACAATGTCATCCACTCTGACAGCCTCATTTTTTTTCAACTTCTCAATATGCTTATCCCTCTTCCCTATCAGTTTCCATCAACATACGACTGCACACATCATTCACCACCTGCTCTTTCGAGTCCTTTATAACTTTCCGAATCTCTAATTCGAAGATAATCTTATTCTTCTCGATCAATCACCTACACCGTCCAGCATCAGCGTCCGTGCGTGCTCCCCTCACCACACACTTCACGGCCTTCCTCTTCGTCTAACAGTTGTCATATGGTACCATCTACCTCACACGCAACCACTCCTCAAAAGTTTTTCTTCTGCTCCACCGACATTATAAATACCTCCGTTTCACCACATACAATTGTGTCTCTTACATTCGTCAACACGACGAACACCACACTCGTTACTTGCTTGTCTCAACAACGTATCGCAGAATGTCACGCTTTTTCCATTATCTTTACTCCGTACCTGTCCTCCTACAATGTCTTATTTCTCCCTCAGCTCCTGCTGGAACTCCGCATCTGTGTCTGCTACAGTTAAGCTGCATGATATCAGCGCCCCTCTGCCAACGCGGCTCTTCCATTAATTAGCCAGCCCTACTAACGGGTCACCTTAATGCATCAAACGGGTTACCAGGACCGGCATTGAATGATTGATGGCCATGGCACTAAATGAAGCTTTTAAACATCGTTGATATTGTTTAGTCCTTTTCACTCATGTATCCAATTATTTTCCTAACGTTTCATAGGGTGATTTTTTTTTTCTGTCTGATGATTATCTTACAAGTAATTCAATGTTCGTCGTGCAACTCACGTGTATCATTAGATATGGATTTGAGACTGGCATAGAAATGGCATGTAAAATGAACGACTGTTGAATTGCACTTATGTATATAATAGTCATCACTTCATTTAATAGTTTGCAGAGTGTTGGATGCGAAGATATTTTTAAAATAGGCGTAAAAAAATTATATACAACAGATTTTGTTGCGTAATTTCACTTGATTCAGCTACAAAATTCGACTTTTCGTGATATGGGTGTGGAAGGGACATCGTTGTTTGAGTCGTCAAAATGACAACAATGTGAAAAAAATATATTATTTATTATAAAACACTACAATTAAATATCCACTTGACTCGATTTACAACTATAAATCACAAAACAAAGTACCATACAATGGTGCAGAGCTTTGTGATACGGCCTTGTGAAGAAACCAATGTTTATTTATACTTAATTTGATTTCAGAATCACATGAGTAGAAACTATCATGATGTTTGGTGAGCGATATATTTA
>SDVV010000950.1:0-27827 GCA_016164225.1 Gammarus roeselii | reverse complement strand
ATGTTTTCGAGATGAAGTGTTTGAGGAGCATGGCTGGAGTAACGCTGAGAGACCGGATCACCAACGACGTGGTTCGAATCAGAACAGGGATGGTGAAGAAGTTGGAGAACAGATTGGATTCGCGTGTACTGAGATGGTTCGAGCACATGGAGAGGATGGATGAAGGGAGATTGGTGAAGAGGGTGATAAATGGGGAGGCAAGTGGTCGCAGGCCTAGAGGTAGACCGAAGTTTGGGTGGATGGATGGTCTGAAGCAGGCGTTGGGAAGGAGAGACATGAATGTGGAGGTGGCGAGAGAGCGTGCAATGAATAGTCGTGAGTGGAGAATGGTTGTGAATGGTTGATTTTGACGCTGCTCTGATGTTCTCTCCCGCCCTTGGCATCCCGCTGTCGGGATGGTCGTGGGTGGGGGGGTTCCGGCCATTATGACGCGGCGGGGGTAAACCAGTGAAACTGTCGGGCCCTGCTGCTGACGACGGCTCCTCGGACTGCACTTTGGGCCCAGAGTGTAAGTTGAAGGGCTACCGGCCGGACCCTTTAGCACAAAAGGGCTAAGTTGTGTGAGTGTGAGCGTATGAGGGTGTGAGTTGCGCCTTGCCGTCGGCCACCCCCCTTCCTGGGGGATGCGGCCTAGTGTCTGTATATGTACTAAAATGTCCTGTGATGAGTGATAGCAGTGTTTAAAAGCTACTCACAAGAGTGAACACCATATAGAACTCAGATCTTTCTAAACAGTTTCTATCAAATCACACACGGTACGCTGAATTTTGAATGGTTTAATTCAAAAATTGTCTATTCAATCTTACAATTCTTCGTTCATCTCATAGAACCTTATCCATGAACAAGACCTCATCGGTTAACCAGGTCTCCCTTGCTATTCTCATGGGGCCTTGGCCCTTAACAAGCGCCCCGTTTGATGATCAGGTTTCCCATGCTATTCTCATAGGGCCTTAACCCTGAACAAGATCCCTGCTGATGGTCACGTCTCCCCTGCTATTCTCATGGGACCTTAATCCTTACCATGAGCCTGTCTGATGATCAGGTCTAACTTGCTATTCGCATGGGGCCGTAACCCTTAAGAAGCGCCCCGTCTGATAACCAGGTCTCCCTTGCTATTCTCATGGGGCCTTAACCCTGAACAAGAGCTTGTCTGATGATCAGGTTTCCCATGCTATTCTTATGGAGCCTTGACCCTGAACAAGAGCCTGTCTAATGATCAGGTCTCCTTGGCTATTCTCATGGGGTCTTAACCCTGAACAAGAGCCCGTCTGATGATCAGGTCTCTCTTTTGCTATTGTCGTGGAGCCTTAACCCTTAACAAGCGTCCCGTCTGATGATCAGGTCTCCCTTCCTATTCTCATGGGGCCTCAACCTTTAACAAGAGCCCGCCTGATAACCAGGTCTCCCTTGCTATTATCATGAGGCCTTGGCCCATAACATGCGCCCCGTTTGATGATCAGGTCTCCCTTGCTATTCTCATGGGGCCTTAACCCTTACCAAGAGCTCGTTTTATGATCAATGCTCATGTTATTCTCATGGGGCCTTAACCCTGAACGAGAACCCGTCTGATGATCAGGTCTCCCTTGCTACACCCTTCACACCCTCAGAGAACAATCTCTTATCGCATTTCCTTTCATTACCGCACCCGCTAAGTAGCCTCTCTCTTCGGCTGTAACAAACGACTACGCCCTCATTTCTAGTGCCACTCCAGGAATAGAATAATCTTCATTGGATCTAAAGGGGGAAACATGGGAGGACCAATGCATGGCTTAATGTCACTGCCACTCTGTTGCGAATAATCAATTCCGCTCGTGATGAATAAGATACGAGGTAGACCTGAGGCCTGAGGTCCCTGCCACCATGAGGTGTATACTAACCGCAACCCTACCTGAATAAGAGGCAGGGTGGACCTATGACTGGACGCCCCTGTAACCCTGAAGTGTATACTCACCGCCACCCTACCTGAATAAGAGGCAGGCTGGACCTATGGCTGGACGCCCCTATTACCTTGAGGTGTATTCTCACCGCCACCCTACCTGAATACGAGGCAGGATGGACCTATGGCTGGACGCCATTGCCACCTTGAAGTGTATACCCACCGCCACCGTACCTGAATGAGAGGCAGGCTGGACCTATGACTGGACGCCCCTGCCACCTTGTTTTTGGTTACACACTGCGACCCTTGATGAAAAAGAGAAAGGGTGAACTCACTGCACGGAAGCTCCTCTAGAGCCACAAATATGATAGCTGCCATGCGTATGGGCGACATTAATTGCGTACAACTCTGCTGTCTCCACCAGATGGTAATAACTGCATTCAGAGGTCCTCTTTATCTAAACTATTTTACCATTAACAACGCTTACTAATGTAAGCGGTAACTCTTTGTCTTCTAAGCACTCACAGCCATTTAGTTGCTGTCATGGAGTTTACGTTACAGCGGCTCCTGATTTTGTTAGCATTGACGCTCCTTTCTTTTACATCATCCCTCGACCAGCACTCCATTGCTGGGCAGCACACTGGCTTAAAGCCAACCCCGTTAACGCGTTACTTACCGTCTTCGAGTGCTACTTCAGGCTGCCTTATTTCTTGGTTATACAGTATCTCCCGACGACTCGCTGAAACTGTGCCCCCATTCCAATGTTATGGGACTGTTTTTATGACGAGTTAGGTTAGGTTGCGCCAGGCCAAATTTCCTCATTTAAGTTAGTTTGGTTATATTAGGCCATGGTGTAAATAAAACTCGTCCGTGATAGTACCTACACAGTCATTTGCCTATGGAACTATCCCCATACGCCTCCCATCATAGCGACGAATGTAGCAATTACGTCAGGGCTCGCTAAACAATTAGGGATCTCTTGCATGTATCAGCGCATTCGGTATATAGCTGTTACGACTGTTAGCTGTTACGGCGGTTAGCTGTTACGACGGTTAGCTGTTACGACGGTTAGCTGTTACGACGGTTAGCTGTTACGACTGTTAGCTGTTACGGCGGTTAGCTGTTACGACGGTTAGCTGTTACGACTGTTAGCTGTTACGGCGGTTAGCTGTTACGACTGTTAGCTGTTACGGCGGTTAGCTGTTACGACGGTTAGCTGTTACGACTGTTAGCTGTTACGGCGGTTAGCTGTTACGACTGTTAGCTGTTACGGCGGTTAGCTGTTACGACGGTTAGCTGTTACGACTGTTAGCTGTTACGGCGGTTAGCTGTTACGACAGTTAGCTGTTACAGCGGTTAGCTGTTATGATGGCTAGCGGTTACGACGGTTAGCTGTTACGACGGTTTGCTGTTTCGACGGTTAGCTGTTACGACAGTTAACTGTTACAGCGGTTAGCTGTTATGATGGTTCGCGGTTACGACGGTTAGCTGTTACGACGGTTTGCTGTTAAGACGGTTAGCTGTTACGGCGATTAGCTGCTAAGACGGTTGCGATTACGTCGGCTGCTTACTAATGACGAACATTGGTTACAGTTGTCGTGAGTGAGCTGACACAACCACAGCCCTGTCTGGCCCGGACACCACAGCCCTGTCTGGCCCGGACACCACAGCCCTGTCTGGCCCGGACACCACAGCCCTGTCTGGCCCGGACACCACAGCCCTGTCTGACCCGGACACCACAGCTCTGTCTGGCCCGGACACCACAGCCCTGTCTGGCCCGGACACCACAGCCCTGTCTGGCCCGGACATCACAGCCCTGTATGGCCCGAGCACCTCAGCCCTGTCTTACCCGAGCACCACAGCCCTGACTGACCGGACACCACAGCCCTGTCTGGTTCGAGCATCACAGCTCTTGCTGGCCCGAGCACCACAGCCCTGTGTGAGCCGGACACCACAGCCCTGTCTGGCCCGTGCACCTCAGCCCTGTCTGGTTCGAGCATCACAGCCCCTGCTGGCCCCAAGCATCACAGCTCTTTCTAGCTCGAGCACCTCAGTTCTGTCAGGCCCGGACACCACAGCCCTGTCTGGCCCGTGCACCTCAGCCCTGTCTGGGTCGTCTTACAGACATGTTATGAGGGAGACGAGGTAATGAGGATAGTTAAGGTCAATCCTTGTTCTCATTAGACTTAATGGGCCGCTACACGGGCTCATTACACACCTTTCTACGGAGTCTAGTAGGGGCCTGTTTACGGTAGATGAAGATGATGTTGATGAGGCTGTTAACTGAATGAGTATGTATTGGAGCACTGTTGATTTGGTGTGAAAGACTGAAGTGTAATTAGGGAAGGCCGGGCATCACCTCTAAATTGGATAAAATCAATTCGAAATTATACAGCGTGCAGATACTGAAGGTTAGCAATGGGCATTTCTGAAATAGTAGGTCGGTTTAGCAGAATACCTTGCAGGTACATCATTAGAGTTGTAGATTGAAGGTACAGGACCAGCATAGGAGGTTGGGTGTGCAGGATCAGAGTTGTTGGTTGAGTGTGTAAGAACTGAGTATTAGGCTGGGGGACAGGATAAGAGTAGTAGATTAGGGAACAGGATCAGAGTAGTAGGTTAGAGGACAGGATCAGTGTAGTAGGTTGGGTACAGGATCAAAGCTGTTGATCAAGTCAAAATTAAATATGTATTATTTAGAGCCATTTACAAATCATCTTGCCAAAAATGAACTTTAAGCATTTGAATCCCTTTTCCCGGCTTCCTGTTCATAATTCCTGAAGCTCACAAACTGCTCTATCGGTGTAGCAAGTACAAGTTTAATTTCTCTCCACGAAGTTGAAGTTTCCCTGAGTTTGAGTCCTGTGTCCCATCCAACGGCAGCACGGTTGCCGCCGATCATTTGGGCAACTCTCAACTTGTCTCCACGCAGCCCACCCAAGATAACTTTAATTACTTTGTTAAAGTTTTGCAGTTCTCGGAGGATGCAGGAGTGGATTTGTTCAAAGATTGGGCAATACGCGACATCTTGCTACCACATCCCAAGCGCTATTATTCTGCATACAATATAGACATCTTGCTACCACGTCCCAAGCGCTATTATTCTGTATACAATGTAGACATCTTGCTACCACGTCCCAAGCGCTATTATTCTGTATACAATGTAGACATCTTGCTACCACGTCCCAAGCGCTATTATTCTGTTTACAATGTAGACATCTTGCTACCACGTCCCAAGCGCTATTATTCTGCATACAATGTAGACATCTTGCTACCACGTCCAAAGCGCTACTATTCTTTTTACAATGTAGACATCTTGCTATCACGTTCCAAGCGCTATTATTCTTTATACAATGTAGACATCTTGCTACCACGTCCCAAGCGCTATTATTCTTTATACAATTTAGACATCTTGCTACCACGTCCCAAGCGCTATTATTCTTTCTACAATGTAGATTAAAGTGTGTTCACATCACCAAATGGCACACGAAGCTCTCTTAGACGTTCTACTTCAAAACTAATCCTCTTGCTACCAGAAGGCAAATTAGTTTGGGCCAATTGGCCTCTTAGACGTTCTACTCCAGAACTAACACTCTTGCTACCAAAAGGCAACCTAGTTTGGGCCAATAGGCCTGTTGTTGTCTTCCTACACTTCTAAACACTTGTAAACATCTCCATGCATAACTCGGTTGCCTTCCTCACCGGATACATGCAGAACTCGGGTGCCTTCCTCACCGGATACATGCAGAACTCGGGTGCCTCCCTCACCGTATATTTGACCACGAAAAGATGAACATTTTTTTGTTACGTTGTTATTCTAATCGTGTCGTTTATGGATGTCTGAAATTTTTTTGCTTTTCAGCAATATTTTAATGTAAACAGTTGGATTTGTTTCATTTCTAATATTCGATCGCTAGCCTTTTCTTAGTGACAGCTGTAGTTAATGGTGTAATTAAGGTCAAAAATACAACATCTGACGTGGTAATATTTAAAGGCTGTTAGGTCGTGACCATTATTTATGTTTAGCCTCACAAATGAACCCGTAATATTTATTCTGTGACTTCGTGTTCCCGTATTTTAGCCATGAAAAAACATCCCTGCTAAATTAGAGAACTATGATGGAAACGATTGCAATGCAAATGAAATTGTATGCTTGTATTGTACGCTCATTCTGTATATCGTTTGTCCAAGAGATTTATTTGGCAAATTTAGAGATCCGATAAGCAATAATCACGAAACATTTAAAACGCCAAGTGTTTAACTGCATGAAAGCGTTGATGCGTGGGCACGACATGAGGATGCAGCTAAGAATGATATCGCTCATCATTTTTGCTCTACGATACGTGTATGTATATATATGTATTGCGCGCCTGCTGACTGTACCAGCGTTGAGCATTCGGTCTGAAAGTCATGAGGCCTTATTGCAGCAAGGCCTCGCCTCTAAACCATGCTGACTGTTCCAGCGTAGATCACTTGGCTCCGACTCGAGGCCTATTGCCACTCTCCATAATCCATGGATCTACCTGGTCCATAGGCCTCTCCCTTCACGGCTTGCGGAGTTACCATATTCCTGGCGTCATAGCCTCTTAATTAAGGTAGACCAAGACTCGGGCTTATCTGGTCAAGATCTCTGGGAAGCGTATGTCTTCAGTTAACCTGTTAGAAGATATAGCAGGCGACGTTCTTAGATGTGGCGATGCTCTTATCAGTATTCATTTGAGTCGTGTCACTCCACCCAATCCGCATTTATAGGCGTATTCTCTTCGGAATGTCGACAGTGCTAAAATATGTGTTAACTGCATAACTATTTTAGTAGAGATTCTCTTGGTTGGCTGATGTAGTTCACAAACTTTGAAGCAGTGCCGAAATATTGTCGAAAATTCATCGACAAATCGGATTGTGTTCCAGGATTTAGGGAGAAAATTACCGGAAAATTTCCGAATACACAGATGTTACGACAACATTTGCTATTTAGATAAACGTAATATTAACTTATAATTTAAGCTGGGGAATAAGTTTACCTCTACATCCCCCCAACCAATGGCAATTGTTGGAGGACATTTTACATTCTCCATTGTTGAACATGTCAAGGCAGATAAAAACGTTACAATGGACTATTATTTCAAGAACAATAAATGAAGTTAGTTGGGTTACAGACATCAACTTATTCATGATAATTTAATGTTTCAACTGACATCAGTAAAAGAGTGAGAGTAGAATACGTCCGACATGAGGTTGTCCATTACAGACACGAGGTTGTCCATTACAGACATGAGGTTGTCCATTACAGACATGAGGTTGTCCATTACAGACATGAGGTTGTCCATTACAGACATGAGGTTGTCCATTACAGACATGAGGTTGTCCATAACAGACATGAGGTTGTCCATAAACAGACATGAGGTTGTCCATTACAGACATGAGGTTGTCCATTACAGACACGAGGCTGTCAATTACAGACATGAGGTTGTCCATTACAGACATGAGGTTGTCCAATACAGACATGAGGTTGTCCATTACAGACATAAGGTTGTCCATTACAGACATGAGGTTGTCCATTACAGACATGAGGTTGTCCATTACAGACATGAAGTTGTTTATTACAGACATGAGGTTGTCCATTACAGACACGAGGCTGTCCATTACAGACATGAGGTTGTCCATTACAGACATGAGGTTGTCCATTACAGACATGAGGTTGTCCATTACAGACATGAGGTTGTCCAACTTCGCGGTGATGACAGGACCTAGAATTAATATACATGAAAGGCCACCTTATGGCACTTCAAACAGAGCATCTGAGAATTTAGAACCTGCTGATTTACCAACCCCATGTCCATGTGGTTCTCATTTAAAAGCTTTAGATTATAAGATTATCCACATCATATTTTGTGAATTATATTGTTATCCATGAAGAGAGGAGCTGATACGTATTTATTTGAACGTTCGTTTCGCTAATTCAAATAGTGTACCTGATAATTGAGTTCTATCTGCTTCACTTAAGAATTGAGAACCCATTGCTAGTCGATAGAAACAATTGATTCAAGAAGAAGAGTGCCCTTATTTTTTTTAATGGGAAACATTTTTACATGTTATTATTTTAGACTATTTTCATTCCGTTTCAGACTCAATATAGTTTTGGAGATTCATATATTTTAGTGTTCGACTGCTAAAATTGTATTTCTTTTACATTTTAGTCAGCACTGACAAAGAGAAATATATCCAGACTATCAATACAATAACAGGTCTCCCAAGGTCAGTATCCTATCTACGCGAGGCTGGCGCGGATGCATCCCTCTCAGGCGTGGGAGTGGCGAGCTCCCAGCCTTCCTACAATCAAGGTCGAATGTCATTATTGGCATGTCGTATGTTTTCATGAATATGTTTTATGGTACATTTGACTTGCAATATTTTTTGGAAGAGGAAAAATGACGACTGAAATTATTTGAGAATTGATTTCTGGTGAAAGTTGATTTAAACATTTTCATGCAAGATGTCTGCACGAAGTGGCACATCACATCACACTGCTACTTTATGGCAACTCAACTGCTGCTACCTATGCACGAAAAACAGCTCTCGAGAACAGAACCACTATATCTGTATAAAGAACTACCACTGTGGGATATTATATTTATTACAACTTTGTTTTCTCGAGCATCTCATCTGCACACGATGTTAAACCACCGGTTAGCATGCGTTTAGCAATCGCAATAACAACGTTTCGCCCATGCTAGGCTTGCTATACCACCAACAAATTACTAAGTGATCACTAACGGCCTTGTTGGATTTGAGGGAGGCACGAGGAAAGGAAATGAGGTAGTCGTTAAAGTAACGTTTTTTTGACGTGAGAATAACCGACTGATTACACCATAATAAAGTCAAGGCGCGTTACGGGGTCAATAATTGACCTTCACCATAATGAAGTCATGGCGCGTTACGGGGCCAATAATTGACCTTCACCATAATGAAGTCATGGCGCGTTACGGGGCCAATAATTGACCTTCATCCTAATGAAGTCAAGACGCGTTACGGGGTCAATAATTGACCTTCACCTTAATGAAGTCAAGGCGCGTTACGGGGCCAATAATTGACTTTCACCATAATGAAGTCAAGGAACGTTACGGGGCCAATAATTGACCTTCATCATAATGAAGTCAAGGCGCGTTACGGGACCTATAATTGACCTTCACCATAATGAAGTCAAGACGCGTTACGGGGCCAATAATTGACCTTCATCATAATGAAGTCATAGCGCGTTACGGGGCCAATAATTGACCTTCATCATAATGAAGTCAAGGCGCGTTATGGGGCCGATAATTGACCTTCATCATAATAAAGTCCTGGCGCGTTACGGGGCCAATAATTGACCTTCATCATAATGAAGTCAAGGCACGTTACGGGGCCAATATTTGACCTTCACCATAATGAAGTCAAGGAGCGTTACGGGGCCAATAATTGACCTTCACCATAATGAAGTCAAGGCGAATTATGGGGCCAATAATTAGCCTTCACCATAATGAAGTCAAGACAAGCTTCGGGGCCAATAATTATTAACATTCACCATAGTGCAGTTAAGACGAGCGACAGGGCCAATATTTGACCTTCACCTTAATGCAGTCAGGACGAGCGACGCGGTCAATAATTATTGATCTTTACTATAGTGCAGTCATGACGAGCTACGGGGCCAATAATTGACCTTCACTAGAATGCAGTTAAGACGAGCGACGGGATCAATAATTATTGACCTGCACCATAGTGCAGTTAAGACGAGCTATGGGGCCAATAATTTGCCTTCACCATAGTGCAGTCAAGACGAGCAGCGGGGCGAATGATTGGCCTTGTCTGGCAATGAGCATGTTACTATATTGGTTTATATATTAGATACGTGTCAGCTGAATCCTAGTTGTTTCTGATATCGTCGAGGGGAGACTTAATACAAGAGTTCAACTCGATCCATTTTTTGTTGTGTTTTCATGATTGAGCTGCAAATAACCAGTAATTAAATCATTGATGAGTTCTGTTTATTGCGTCAATTCCCTGTCATTGCAGGAGACCCACAATAGCGAAGAGGGTTCTTTCATACGCGCACGCGGTGGGGAAGGGAAACCCTTCCTGGCATTTAGTTTAAAAGAGCAAATACAGGAAGAATAATATGAATTACTCCAAACGTGTATAGATTTTTTTAATTACGTTACAGGGATGGACGCTATCGAACACTGATTAATTTATTTCATTAGCCCGGCTTTGATTCGCTATCATATAAGAATATGAATGAATATATAACCATCATCACTAATGAGTCGTGTGTTGTTTGGGTTAATATATAACCATCATCACTAATGAGTCGTGTGTTGTTTGGGTTAATATATAACCATCATCACTAATGAGTCGTGTGTTGTTTGGGTTAATATATAACCATCATCACTAATGAGTCGTGTGTTGTTTGGGTTAATATATAACCATCATCACTAATGAGTCGTGTGTTGTTTGGGTTAATATATAACCATCATCACTAATGAGTCGTGTGTTGTTTGGGTTAATATATAACCATCATCACTAATGAGTCGTGTGTTGTTTGGGTTAATATATAACCATCATCACTAATGAGTCGTGTGTTGTTTGGGTTAATATATAACCATCATCACTAATGAGTCGTGTGTTGTTTGGGTTAATATATAACCATCATCACTAATGAGTCGTGTGTTGTTTGGGTTAATATATAACCATCATCACTAATGAGTCGTGTGTTGTTTGGGTTAATATATAACCATCCTCACTAATGAGTCGTGTGTTGTTTGGGTTAATATATAACCATCATCACTGATGAGTCGTGTGTTGTTTGGGTTGTTCATATTATCGATCATTGAGTCTATGTTGTTTAGGAAGGAATAATCAATACGTGGAAAGGTCAAATATGAAACTGAGAAGCTGTTTAAAAAAATGTTGAAATATAAAGAACGTTTCATCCTTTCACCCTCCCATTCCCCCTCCCCTTCTTCTCTTCCCTCCTTCCCTACCCCTTTTCTCAGCCGCTCCCCCTCCCTCCTCTCAGCCCTTCCTTCACTCATTCCTCTCCCCCCTCCTTTCACCCTCTTCCCTCATCTTCACCCTCTCCCCTCACCCTCTCCCCTCACCCTCTCCCCTCACCTTCTTTCCTCATCCTCTCTCCTCACCCTCGCTCCTCACCCTCTTCCCTCACCTTCTCTACTCAACCTCTCTCCTCACCCCCTTTCTTCACCCTCTCTCCTCACCCACTCTCGTGACCTTCTCCCCTCACCCTCCACCTTACTTCTGTACCGCACCTCCTCACCTCCAACCCGTACCTCACCCCTTCACCTCACCACACATCAAACCTTCACCTCACCCCCTCATTTCTCCCTCTTACCTCACCCCCCTCACCTTCCACCTCCCCTCACCCCCTCCGCTCGCCCACTCCCCACACCTCCGCCCCACATTCCCTTACTTCACAACCTCCACTCACCTCATCCCCTCCTCTCACCCCCTCACCTCACCCACTCTCCTCACTCCCTCTCCTCACCCTTTCTGCCGCATTTCCTCTAAGACACATAACAGATTTCAGTACACACAATCCCAATTATAATAAATTACCTGCGCGCATTGCTTGTGGGTACAACACTGGGCCCGAGTTTTAACCACACCATCTTCCCAAGCAACCATTTTCGAGGTCTTGCAGAAGTCACCCGTAGGTTGTCAGCCTAACTAAAACAGTCAAATCAAAGTTTGCGTCTCTTCTCTTCAGACCGTAAAGAAACGTAGCACAGCCAGCATTTTTAAATCCATGTGGCCCTGTCAGGATGCCGGGCCAGTCCCGGACTCTTTAATGTCAATGTCCGAGGGCGACAAGGAAGAATGTCCCTGCAAACTCAGAGCGCAGTTGCTATCTAGCACAAAAGTTGTTTGCGCAGAAGTTGTTCCTTTTCTCTCTTGTTCTCATCAGTTTTTGGTGTGGTTCAAACTAACATTTGTTGATGATAATAAGAGGAAGTATCATTTGTTGTGTACTGAAAAATGTTTTGTATCTTGCGAACACCACCGACTTATAGTTTTAGCAGGGAGATTATTTCTTCGCTTTGCTCTGTTTATTCAAGATTAGTTCCTTCTCACATGTTTGTTATAAAGAAAACATGTTTCTTCACCAAATAGCCTGTATATCTGTTTATCCTGTTTCTATACCTACAAATACAGGCATTGATACGAACCCCCAGGAAGAGGGGGGGGGGGGCAGGGCAAGGCCCACCTCATACTCAGACGCGCACACTCAAACAAACGAAGCTCTTTTCTGCTAAAAAGTCCTGCCGGGAGACCTCGCACACACACTCTGGATAAGGAGTGCGGTTTGAGGTCAGTGTCAGCAGCAGGGCCCGGCAGTGAAACTGGTTTACCCTTGCTGCGTCATAGTGATAGCTGCCCACCCACGACCATCCTGTTTCTGAACAAAATGCCTTCTCCACTCACGCCTATCCATGGCACGCTCTATTGCTACCTCCACACTTATGTATCTCAATCCAATAAAATTCTGGTCTGAATCTGGGCCTACGTCCACTCACCTCCTCCTTCATCACTCTTTTCACCCATCCCCCATCATTCATCCTCACTATGTGCCCGAACGATCTCAGAACCTCTAACTCCTCCACCATCCCCGTTCTAATTCGAGCAACTCCGTCAGTGATCCTGTCTCTCAGCGTCACTCTATCCATGCCCCTCAACATCTAATCTCAAGAGCATTGAACCTTCTCTCTGTTCTGCTCTTGCCAACCAAGTCTAAGCCCCGTAGAGCGCTATTTACCCTCACCTTCATCGGTAAGAATATTTTGATGATAACAAAATGCCGATGATCAAACATAAGCGCTTGCTTAACTTCACAATAACAGGGGCACAAAGTTCCCTTCATGTTTCTAACCTAGTAGATTAGCAATACTGCTCAAGACCTTCTAAAATCTCGCACAATATTTCATCAGACTTAATATGACCAGTAAGAATGCTATGAAACGCTCCTTGTACAATATTTTTGGTATTCCTCAGCCCTTTGCTATATCCCTTGTGGGCTGAGGGTATGTCTTAGAACAGCCCAACGCTCTCCCGGATTGCTGTTTATCCGTTCATCAGGCCAACGAATAACAGGCCAACGCTCTTCCGGATTGCTGTTTATCCGTTCAACAGGTAGACGAATAACAGGCCAATGCTCTCCCGGATCGTTGTTTATCCATTCAACAGGTAAACGAATAACAAGCCAACGCTCTCCCGGATTGCTGTTTATCCACTCAACAGGTAAGCGTCCGTCCACTAAAAATAACAGGCCAATCAACGCTCTCCCGGATTGCTGTTTATCCGTTTAGCAAGTAAGCGTACGTCCACTAAAAATAACAGGCCAACCAACGCTCTCCCGGATTGTTGTTTATCCGTTCAACAGGTAAGCGTACGTCCACTAAAAATAACAGGACAACCAACGCTCTCCCGGATTGCTGTTTATCCGTTCAACGGGTAAGCGTCCGTCCACTAAAAATAACAGTCCAACCAACGCTCTCCCGGATTGCTGTTTATCCGTTCAACGGGTAAGCGTCCGTCCACTAAAAATAACAGGCCAACCAACGCTCTCCCGGATTGCTGTTTATCCGTTCAACAGGTAAGCGTGGGTCCACTAAAAATAACAGGACAACCAATGTTCTCCCGAATTGCTGTTTATCCGTTCAACAAGTAAGCGTACGTCCACTAAAAACAACAGGCCAACCAACGCTCTCCCGGATTGCTGTTTATCCGTTCAACAGGTAAGCGTCCGTCCACTAAAAATAACAGGCCAACCAACGCTCTCCCGGATTGCTGTTTATCCGTTCAACAGGTAAACGAATAACAGGTCAACCAACGCTCTCCCGGATTGCTGTTTATCCGTTCAACAGGTAAACGAATAACAGGTCAACCAACGCTCTCTGGGATTGCTGTTTATCCGTTCAACAGGTAAACAAATAACAGGCTAACGCTCTCCCGGATTGCTGTTTATCCGTTCAACAGGTAAACGAATAACAGGCCAACGCTCTCCCGGATTGCTGTTTATTCGTTCAACAGGTAAACGAATAACAGGCCAACGCTCTCCCGGATTGCTGTTTATCCGTTCAACAGGTAAACGAATAACAGGCCAACGCTCTCCCGGATTGCTGTTCATCCGTTCAACAGGTAAACGAATAACAGGTCAACGATCTGCCGGATTGCTGTTTATCCGTTCAACAGGTAAGCGTACGTCCAATAAAAAGGCTTCTCGTAACAATCGTATTGGTGTCTTTTCCGAACGAACTCATCCATTGCACATGGAAACAGCATACACAAGACCATGCTGAAGAAAGTGAATAAACAGCAAGTCCACCTGACCTTTCGACGTTAGCTCTCCTCCCTCCCCTTATCATCCGGCGCTCTCCTCTCCCCGGCGAGGGTGTTTATAGCGTTCGTTAACGGCGAAATGCAGTTATGAAGCAATGCCCGGGCTAATCCCATCTTTGTTTGGGTTTGGGGGCTGGGAAGGGGCTGTGGGGATTGGGAGTGAGAAGGAGCGACGTGGAGTGATAGGTGACTTGGAATTAGAGATGAGGAAAAGATAGGGGAATGGGAAATGGCTGGGAATTGGGAGTGAGAAGAAAAGAGGAGGAGGAATAGGTTACTGGGGATTGGATGTTAGGGGAAGTTTGGGAATTTGGAAGGTGCTGGAGATTATTATTATTATTATTATTATTATTAAATCATTTATTTCCATCGTATGGCAATGGGCTTTCAATTCTTTTAAAATAATTAAGTTGTTAAACATGAGACATGAAACTTCATTATCAACTACGCAATTTGAATTAACGAAAATGAGAGTTCAATTTGAATTCGTCCGCCGGTTCGGATTTCATGGAGAGGAATATTATTTATGATAGTATCATCAGTGCACAAACATAAAATGTCCATTTTGACAAAATAATCACGACTACATTGCGTTGAGAAAACCAGTGACACGCGGGGTTGAAAAATAAGAAATACATGGGGTGGATAAATAACAAAATACATGACTGTGGAAAATAACAAGTGCATGGGGGTGAGAAATCACGCATGCACGAAGTTAGAATCCCGAGAACATGGGGTTGGGACATTGAAATATGCTAACATATTGGAATGAGAAGTCTACATTATTGTTCGATGATAAAGGTGTGGATGGACGACATGAATTATACAAAACATATGGATGCAACATGGGGTTGTGAAATCGAAATGCGCTAACATTGTAAATATGGGTTTGAACCATTTTATGAATAATGAAGGGGTAAATAGGAATAGGCGACGTAAGTTTTACATAAAAAGATATACATAAAATGCATACCTAACCCTGAATATACAATATACACTCATCATGACCGCTTGGAAATGATTAAATAATTGATAATCCGAGTAATACAAAGCCGGAGTTCAAAAGTTGGATGGATATACTTTTGTTTTAGAAGACAAAGCAAAATATTAGCTTATGTTGCAATGATTGTATCATCAAAAAATGGTACGGTAATTGGTGGATAAATATAAATTATTTATATTAAAAGGGAGTTACATTTTGTCGAAGTTGGAGGCTGCCTATCGTTCCTCGAAACAAATGAGATCGTATTTTGATCATACTATAAAGATTGAAACATAGAAATAGACAGAACGCTAGTTCACACTAATGTTAATTGGCCGAGACAATTGTGATCAGTATCAACATAGGAAACATGCGTATCGTCGGAGTAAAAATGATTAGATGGTGTCTCAATGTTGGAAGTTATCGTGGTGGTATTTTTCGGACATGTTCAAGTCCAGAATGCATTTTCTGGTTACTGGTATTATGTATTAAACTTGTAATTGTGGGCAAAGTTACGGTTTGTAATTGATCGGTCAATAGATGTTCATTAAGCTTATTCTTGAAGGACGTGTTCGATTCAAGATTATTGAAGCTTGTTGGGAGGTTGTTCCAGGATTTTGGTCCAGTAATCGGAGAAGCTCTACAGGCAGTTTCTGTTTTCCTGTGTTCAACGTGCAGAGTATCATTTTTTGTGAATCGATTGTCCTTTTCACCTCGAGAATATATGTGCCTTTGACTGCCGGGTGAATGTTTTTCTAGAAGATTTTTATGAATTCTGATCGACTCACGGAGTGTCAAGTTATTTGTCGATATTGAGCCACTGTAATTTTTCGAGGAGAGGGCTTACGTGGTATCGTATTTTGTGGTTACCATCGCTTGTTATTCTTGCCGCAAAGTTTATACAACGTTAAACTGCCTCTCTTTGAGTTTGGTGCATTTCCTCCAAATTGAAAGACAGTAGTTGCTTTGAGAAAATACTTAAACGGAAACAATCAGTAACCTTGACTTGATTTCATTTTTTTGCGGAGTTCATGAACAAAAGTGTTCCATTCAACTTGGAACACAGGGTAGTTACGTGGTGTTTGAAGAAAAGATCGGGATTAAACCACACTCCCAGACTTATAACTTTATCTTCAACAGGAATGTCATATTTGCCTATCCTGATAAAGAAATTCATTGGAACTGCTTTTCTTTTCGAGTTCGAGCCGAACAAGGTGCTTTTTTTCAGAGTTGAACCTGAGTCCATTTTTATCAAACCAAGATTTCAAATTACTTACGGCTGTCTCAGCATCGTCCTTCAGCACATTCAGATCTGACGGTATTCGGGAAAGCAATATTTGAACATCATCGGCGTACATTACCATTTATGCTTGATTTTTTTTTGTAATTTACAGTCAATATCCTTTACAGAAACCAGGAACAACAAAGGGCCAAGTATCAAACCTTGAGGGACCCCAAAGGCAACTGTGATCGGATTTGACATAGTTGCGTTATCAAGTTTAACTAATTGTTGCCGATTCATCAGATAACTTCCGAACAAAGTGTGGTCTATTCCGATATTGTGGAGCTTGTTGAAAAGAATTTTATGGCTTACACTGTCGAATTCTTTCGACAAGTTTTGCAATACCAGCAGAGATATCTACCCATCATCAAAGTTTTGTACATATCTTCAGTGATGCTCATATGTGCGTCTTCTGTTGACAATTTTCGCCGATAAGCATACTGGCAGTCATTGAACAGCTTGTTTGAATAGAGGTAATCGATTAATTTGATAGATACTACCTTTTCTAGAATCTTCGATAGAACAGGCAGAGACCTGATTGGTCTAAAGGGGAGCCCAGCGTTCGCGCTAAAATTATTCCCGCACACGCGCACTACCGCCACTTCACTTCACCTCACTGTCATGACCGGATACTGTCATGACCGCTAAAAATCTTTCATCCCACGTGCTTTCTACCTAACGATGATTCAGCCTACACGCATATTCCACCACTTCAAAATCTGCCACTGTCATATCTGCCACTGTCATTTCAGCGAAACAGGCGTACCAACCTAACAGTTATCACTTTAATGAAACTTCTATAAAAAAACGCTAAAAAACGGCATTACGTACCCTACAAAAATACGTATGTTTGCCCCGCGGGTTAGAAATACGTACCTTTGCCCCGCGGGTTAGAAACACGTACCCTAGGTTAGGTTAGGTTGGGCAGGAAGAGTTTAATTAAAGTGATAACCAGTAAAATGGTACGACTGGTGGCTGATTCTGACGTGGGCTGAAACAGATTTTCGCCAGAATGTCACTGGCAGATATGACAATGGCTGGTGTGACTGAGGAACGCTATGAATGTTCGCTGTTAAAAAATGGTACCGTAGGTAGGTAGTCGGAACAACTTGGGGTTGATAAGGCAGTTGGCGGAGATGATAGTGGTTGATCTGACGTTAGCTATAAAAGAATTTAGCGCCAGGGATAGCGACCCGTCTAAAGTTATATGGTTCATTCTTGTCCCCAGATTTATGAATTTTGCATGCTTCCAGATCTTCGGAAAAGTTTCACTTGCTAAAGAGGTGTTAATAAACTATCTATTCATGTAGAATTTGAGTTCTCCAAGGCAAATATAGCTTGTTTGATTTCGTTTTGCGATACTTGCTTTTGTTTCCATTTGACGTTTGCTGCTTGGTCACTGTCTCAATCGAAAGCTTTTGGACTCCATGTATCTGTTGCGTCGCTCTGTATTCCTTGATAAGCTTCCTGTGTTACCTCTTCAAAAACCTGTTTCCCAACTCCAGTGAAGTAGTTGTTAAACTTCTCTGAAGTTGCTTGAGGTTTCGGTTAAGTGGGCGAATTTTTTTTTGTAGGGAACAATTCTTTTCACTACATACCACGTTTCTTTTTGATTGTTTCTGCACTGTTCTAGTTCCTCATGAAGGTATTTAAATTTTGCTCTCCTGACTTCTCGTTTAACTCTTCTATTTTGAATTCGAAATCATTCTAACCAAGTGATGCATCGTTTAGATCTGCGTTTGAGGTATTTTTTACGTGCAACTTCATTTCGCAGTTTTTCTGTAATCCATTTAACCGGCATGCTTTTCATTGTTTAGTTTCTGTTGGCGCCACAGCGTTCAGACATGTGAGAAGATGGTCTGCGAGTATTTGGGCTTGCTCTGTGACGTTTTTTGTGCAATGAATCGGTTTTATCATCTCGACGTTTGCCACTAGTTGTGCTCTAAAATTCTCTGCGGTGTAATTTCTTTTTGTACGATAGGTTATTTTGTATACTGGTTTCTTCTCTTTTTTGTGGTTAATGGTGCAGTTTATTTCATGGAGGTCAGAGAAAGAATTGGGCTCCACGTTTTTGGTAACAGTGGAAGACGGATTGTTACTTATGAGCAGATCTAGTACAGTTTGGGATTCGGGAGCAATTCTTGTTGCACTTTCCATGAGCTGATTCAGCACGAGTCTGTCAAAAATCGTCTTTCTATTGTTGGATTTCAATTTCAATTGATCATTATTGAAGTTTTCCAAAATAAACAGCGTCTTTCCTAAGCTGATAGCTTCTCGAAATCTATCTTTGATGTATTGAAAAAACTGCACACTTGCTTTGGGTGGTCGGTAAAGAGAACCAACAACAAACGATCTGTTTTTTCGTACCTGGATGTTCACCCAAAGGTCATCAACTTCATTGCTGTCATTAATAAATAATTGAGAAGAGGTATATTCTTCTCGCACATATATCACGGTTCCACCTTCTTTCCGTTCTCTATCTTTTCGATAAACATTGAAGCCGTCAATCTCGATGAAGGTATTGTTAATGTTAGATTCCAGCCAGGTTACAGTCAGACACGGAATGTCAATTGAGTTCTCCTTCATCATCATTTTGATGTGATCCATCTCTGTTCTCAAGCTTCTAACGTTTATATGTTTAATCACGATAATATTTAGGTTCTGATGGGTAATTAGAGACATGGTAGCTGAGAGGTTTTTGCTGCTCCCAGTTTGAACACTTTGTGTCTCTAGTCATTTGTTTTTACTTCAGGGCAGTTGGCGTCACTTTGGGATGGTTGCAGGGGCATCTCTTCATCGAATATGGATGTATCATTGTCGTATTGCAGGGGAGAATACCTATTGGAACACTGCACATTTGTTTCCACATGCTTGTTTCGATTCGTTCCAATATTTTCTTGTTCGAAATGTGGCTTCAGAGGGTGAGTTGGTGCAAGATTTCTATAGGGGTCATCTTTCTTTGCTACAAATATTGAGTATTGAGCAGCTCCATCACTCTTTAGGTTTGTTGGATTCAATACAGTTTTTGTTACGATGCCCGGGTTTGTTACATCTAAGATTGTGATTTTTATTTTGAATGCGTTGCTGAGAATTGCGGGGACTAGGTTGCCAAAACTGCTATTGTACTATTTGTTTTCAAAATACTTTTTTTACTCGAAGAAGAACCTATCATCTTTTTTATGCTCAGTGAAGGCTTCGTAATCGTCCATGTAATTGAAGGATTCCTCCATTGCTTTAGTTTGTATGAACTCTAAGATGTTTTCATCGTTAAATCCTGTTTGTTTTACTAAGGATCCTTTCACCTCTTGAATCATACAATGTCCGTCTGCTAATGTTGATTGTCTCTTTAATCTTAAATCATTGAGAATGGTGTCGATGTTGGTGCTCCTTGGGAAATGTTGCAGGTTTTCCGTCACCTGCAATGGCATTCGTTCATTCGGTTTATTGTTTCTTGGGTCAGCAACGTAACCCTTACTTAGATTTTTAATATGCTCTACACTTCAATAACACTCAGTGACGTTATCTAAGAATTTGTTGCTAATTCTCGAGTAGCATTGTTTGTTTGTTAGGGATATCCTTGCTTTCGGTTCTGTTCTTTGTTGTTGAGGGTGGGTTGGAGCAGGGGAGACCAAACAGAACCAAGGGAAAGAAATTTAGATCGATTTTTGAAGAGAGGCATGGCTGAGGATGACTGAACCGAGCTAGAGGAAGGAACGGGTGGAGGGGGATAATATATGGGAGGGATTAGCGAAATAGGTAGAGTTGCAGTTTGGGCTGAGGTTAGGGATGGTAGCGAAAGGGGGAGCTAGAGGAGAGAGCGGTTGGAGGGGGGTAATATTTGGGAGGGGTTGATGGATAGGTAATGTTGTAGTTTAGGTTGAGGATAGGGAAAGGTAACGAAAGTGGAAGCTCGTGGAAAGAATGGGTGGATGAGGGTAATACATGGGAGGGATTAGCGGAATAGGTAGAGTCGGAGTTTGGGCTGAGGTAAGGGATTGGTAGCGAAAGGGGAGGATTGGGGCTGTGCTGCAACAAGCATAGTTAGACGAATTTGTTTGAGTAGTGTAGAGTGGAGGAGGAGGGTAGGAAAAGAAATGACGAGGCACTGAGGGGACGCTATTGCTGCGAACGTGTTGAAAAAACGTGGCATGGAAGCTAGTTGTGTTGGGATGATAAGGAGTCACTGATTGGTGTTTTTTAGTTTGGAATTGACAAGAGAGCGCTAGGATGTGAGTTGTCTGCGAGTAGATGTCCTTTGCTGACGTGTGATGGGGTGATGATACGAGATGATGGCCATATGATGGAGGGAAGTAGAGGAAGAGAGGAGACCAGGGTAATGATTGCTTGCTTCTGACATTGTTATAGTATTGGGATGGCAATACCACACCTCTATGAGGAACGTGGCGTGCTACCGTGTTGAAGAAGTTGATAATTCCACTATTGTTTAGCCTAGCATTCTCCGTGCGAAACTATCGTTCGTCGAGAGCGCCAATGAATTCGTCTCTTAGTTTGCTTGTTGGGATAACTTTGAGCCTCAAGGAGTGGCATGGACTCATGAAACGGCGCCTCTGATCTATTGTTTCAGATTGAGGGGTTCTGCCATGTACATCTTAGCATTTTGGTTTTTCGTTAAAATTGCAATGACTATTTTGATTACTTCTTCATTTTCGACGTAGTCAGTGAGCACAGTAATGTAATTTTGGAATGGATTTGCACCCTCAATGATGTTAGACAGAGCACCATAATCGTTAATATCTATCTTTTCAAAAGTGCATCTATCAGAAAGGTCGGACGTTAGCACATTTGTCATGATATCACCAATGAGTAATGTCTTAGGGGTCTTGGTATTTTCTGTTGACCTGGTGCTGGTGCCTGATGCTTCACAGGGAGCCGGCTTTGCTGTTGCGGAATTTTTTGTTGAGGTGACGTTTAAAGGCTATGTATCGGACGGAGAAATGAGAGTTATGTACTCAGTTTCAGGGGTATAAGGGGTGAGAAATTGAGAGTTCAGCAGCGTGGGTGAGTATCTGTCACCGAATGAGCTACCCTGTGGGAGAGGGTATGCTTCTCCTTATCGCGTTTTGGGGCATATGCGCTGGCTACCGGATTGTGTGGGCAATGCGGCAGCTCTATGTTTATAGGCTTGCTGGTTCTGGTGCATTTTTGGCTTTTGCAAGATAGGCAGTCCCTGATATTCTTGGCACATGCGCATTTCTTGCACGTTCCACTGTAACACATGCAGTAGGATTTGCTTCTGATAGCGGTGTGGCAATGGGGCTACATGTCTTCAATTCAAGGTTAAATATTAGTGAAGTGGACTACTTAGAGGGTTTGATGTTGAAGGGGCTTAGAGAGCGTCCTATTAGCTTATTATTTTAGGGCTCTGCGTTAGGAGGAGCACCCGTGACCTTGTATTGTGCGGGATCGTGAATGGGTATTGCCTATCGTTCAAACACATTTAAATCTTTGTTCAATCGCTTAAACACATTTAAATCTTGCTTCAATCTACTTACCGCCTTATTCATACTTGCTTTTAATTGTATGCCAACATTACAAACTTTTTGTAATAAGAAAAACAATAAATTCAGAAAAAAATACAAGACAAATAACTAGCTAGTAATTTTAATAAAGGTGTACTAAGCCTATGCAAAGCTGTTTGATATAAAATTGATCAGAAGATGCAAGCACAAGATATTATTCTATTGGTAGAAGGAAATCGTATGAAGGAATTAAGTTTTAGGTTATAGCAATTTGTATAAATTATCCAAAACTTTGTTAATATTGAGATATAATTCAAACAAGGGAGACTAATATTTTCGCTAAAAATTATTATGAATGTTGACTGGTCAAAAAAAGATTTGTCATAGCGTAAACTTAA
Organism: Gammarus roeselii; assembly: GCA_016164225.1. Lineage (NCBI taxonomy): Eukaryota > Metazoa > Arthropoda > Malacostraca > Amphipoda > Gammaridae > Gammarus > Gammarus roeselii. The sequence goes on along the minus strand of SDVV010000950.1, from coordinate 5,419 downwards.
AAATTCGGAAAGGATTTCTCGCATAGTCAGTTATCTTAAATGGAAATTTATAGTTGTTCACTCTATCATAGGTTGCTCAGAGCCACCCATTTACGCAGGTTGATGAGAGATAGGCAGAAACGATATAATAACCTCTTTTAGTGTATGAAGTACCTGATTGTGAATTTGCAGTCCGTAAGGTCGACAAGCTAATACTGCGGTGCAATTTACTCGAAGAACCAAAATGAGTCCCAAGCTTAACACGGGAGGAGAGGCAGTGGAAAAAATGGCGGGGTAGAGAGCAGCATCAGCTACTCATGACTCTGGGAAGGTGAGAGGCGCGCGCATGTGTACACATTAGTCGAAGCAGCACAAAACTCCGATGTTTCAGATAAGGCATGGCTAAAAACGGCAGCTAAAACGTGGATAATTTTCACAAATAATCTTGAAGTAACAGGAAAAGGTATGGGTCTACCTTGGTTTTGACGGTTGTCGGGTGATAACTGAAAAAATTAAATTATATTATACATATGAAAATTTAATACAGAATAATCTTGAGCGAAACACGAATGAAAGCGGCTAAAAATCTCAGAAAGTAATCTACTCAGACTTGCATAACATAGATTCACACAATCTAACCCTCCTAGATATTTTCAAAACGAATAATTATATATAGTTATACTACTATGATGATGTGAGCTTTCTGCTACAGTCAATTAGAAAATATTACAGATGTCACACTTGGTAAAAATAAATTTCCAAGTCACATGATTGATAGGACTATATTATGTCATTATTCTGGTAGCAAACACCTGTAATTTATAAATTGAGTCGTGTGCTAGCTTTCAGAAAAAAAAGACATTTATCGTAGCGCACATCTAAGAAAGAGGCGCTGCGCGACCCCACTGCTTGTCATAGCAGGGTTTGAGCATGCCGGGCGCACGGGAAGAGGGCGTGGGCGTGGTGGGTGGAGGCAGCCGTAGCGAAGCCTATCGCGGTGCATGTATCGGATGACGCGTGCTTCAAGTCTGTTGACGTTGCTTGGAGCCCTTCAGTGACGCTGAAGGAAACACTGTGGTGACGATGCTGGAAGTGCTGTGGTGACTGGTGACACTCCTTGGAGTGCTCTGGTGACAATACTTAGGGCGTTCTTATGATGCTACTTGAAGCGTTCTGCTGACACTGCTTGGAGGGCGCAGTGAGGGGACGCGCTTGGAGCGCCCTGGCGGTGCTACTTGGAGCGTTCTGGTGACCTTGCTTGCAGCGCTCAGGTGCTCAGTTGAGGTGACACTTCTTCTTTGAGTGTCCTGGTGACTCTTCTTGGAGCGCCCTGGTTACGCTGCGTGTGGCGTTCTGGCGACACTGGTTGGAACACTCTGCTAACGCTGCTTGGAGCACTCTCGAGACACTGCTTGGAACATTCTGGAACGGTGAGGTTTGGTGGGACCAGGATGGGTGTGAACGTGTAGGCCCTATTCGGGTGGCGCGTACTCCAAAACTTGCAAACGTTTTGAATGACAGTTAGTGCTTGGAGCCCTTTGTTGACGTTGCTTGGAGCCCGACGGTGGCGCTGCTGAGAACACTGGAGGGATGCTGCTAGGAGCTCTGTGTTGATTGGTGACGCTGCTTGGAAAGCTTTGATGACGCTGCTAGGAACGTTGTGGTGACTGTTTAGATTGCTCGTTGTGACGCTGCTTAAAGCGCCCGGGTGACCCTGCTAGGAGCGCTCCGGTGTCGTTGCTGGGAACGCTGAGGCGACGGTGCTAGGAGCGCTCCGGTGACGCTGCTCGAAGTGCTCTGGTCACACTTCTTGGAGCGCTCAGGTGAGGTGATGCTGTTTGGAGTGCTCAGGTGGCGCTGTTAGGAGCGTTCTGTAGACACTGCTTAGAGTCTGGTGATGCTGCTTGGTGCTCCCTGGTGACGCTGTTTGGAGCGTTCTGGTGACACTGGTTGGAAACGCTCCGCTGACAATGGTTGGAGCTCTCCGCTGACGCAGTTTGAAGCGCTTCCGTGACACTGCTTGGAGCGTTGCGATGTGATGAGGTTTGGTGGGACCTGGATATGTGTGAAATGTGTAGGCCTATTTCTTTAGGCAAACTTCTGTGTGAGTGATGAGAGGAATAAGACTCAGATAGCCGGACCAGCAGACCCATGTTGGAGCTTCGTTTGAGTGTTTGTTATCGTTGCGACCATGATATACCAATCTTAGCTGCCTTGAACAGTTGCTCCTAGTATTTAAGTCTTGAAAGCTCCCATCTCTATATGTGTGACGCAGAAGTCACCGAAAAACGTTAACTATGCGTAACCTATTGTTGCATTTTTATTTTGGTGGAATAAGGGTAGTAGATAGATTTTGGTTGTTCTAACTTTGACAGTATTGCTCATGTTTACTAATTTAAATTTAATTTCACCGCGTAAGCTCCACTAGTTCTGATTAGCCGTGAATTTGAGCCTATTAACTTATTCCATGTGGAAAAGCAGCACTTCAGTGGAGAATTGTGCTGCAGGTTGCTGAATACCTTCCAATAAAATGTCAATAATGGCAATAATTGAGGTTGCTAAAAGTAAGGTAATAAGAGGTTCGACGAATGACAGTGCAAACGAAATCAGTTTCCGCCTAAATGTTGAGTTGTTGGAGGAGTTTCAGTGCATCAAGTGCCCGTACTCTCATGTGGAGAGGACTGGACAAGTGGAAACGGAGACGAATTGCGAGTGAAGGAAGGGTGTAAAGTGTTTGGTGCACTGAAGGAAGGGTGTAATGTGTCGGGTACATTGAAGGAAAGGTGTAAAGATAGGGTGCACTGAAGGAAGAGTGTAAAGTGTGGGGTACACTGAAGGAATGGTGAAAGGTGTTGGATGCACTGAAGGAATGGTGAAAGGTGTTGGATGCACTGAAAGAAGGGTGTAAAGTGTAAGGTTCACTGAAGTATGGGTGTAATGCATGGGGTGCACTGAAGGAAGAGTGTAGAGTGTGGGGTGCACTGAAGAAAGGGTGTTAAGTGTAGGGTGCACTGAAGGAAGGGTGTTAAGTGTAGGATGCACTGAAGGAAGGGTGTAAAGTTTAGGGTGCACTGAAGGAAGGGTGTAAAGTGTGGGGTGCACTGAAGGAAGGGTGTAAAGTGTACGGTGCACTGAAGAGTGTAATGATTCGCAGGACTTTTGTTGTGGAAGCAGAGACAATGTGGGATGCGGGAGAAGTTGTCTCTACTGTGCCCTACGAGGCTGAGACGTGCATGTGGGATGAAAGACGAAGTGTGAAATAGGTTGAATGTTTTAAAAAGTTCTTGAGGGATGGTCGATTGACACGGAGGGATGTGACAAATAATGACGATGCTTGAATTAGATCTGGGATAGTAAGGAATTTGTCGAACAGATGAGATTCACATGTCCTCCGGTGGTTCAGACACACGAAAAGGATGGATGATGTGAGAGTAGTAAAAAGGGTGATGAAAAAGGAAGCGTAGGTCTTTAGGAAGACTGAAGTTTGGGTAGACGGATGGCGTAAAGAAGATGTTGGGGAGAAGAGTCATCTGTGTTGTGGTAGCGAGAGAGCGTGCAAGTAATTATAATTGTTTATGGACGAGTTTTGATGTGGCTCAAGTGTGTTCCCGCCCATGGCTGTCTCGTTGAGAAACAAGATGGACGTGGGTGGGGAAGGGCTCCGGCAACTATGCCGCAGCATGGGTAAACCATATAAAGTTGTCGGACCTTGCGTTAACCTTTCACCGTTAAAAGACTTAGTTCTGGGATAAGTGTGATTGTATGAGAGATGTGCGAGGTGCGTCTTGCTGTTGACCTTCCCCTTGTGCCGAACTCGGCTTTGCGTATGTGCACATCTCTTCCCCCTTGGAATACTTGTCCAGCCACTTTCAGTGATCTCCTACCACCTACATTGTTCCAATCTTTGCTCCGTGGTCACTGCAAAGATTGCCGTCGCCGGCAAACATCCCCGGACTTACTTTTATTGCTCCTCATCTGGTTTACTTTAAAGTTGGTGCCTCCGCATGTGGGCAATGAAGGTTACAACAAGAAACAGTTACCTTGAGAGCACCAGACTGCATGAGGATGGTGTCTACCCTTTGATCAAAAAATGGAAAAAAATTAGTTTGAGGGCAAATGAACGAAACAAAAAACACGTATGCGTTCGGAATAGAAGAAAAAAGAGAAACATGCTATGTAAATAAATATAGCATCATGGTAAAGGAACGTCGCCCTCTATCAGAGGAGCGCTCTACTTTGGCATTGATTCTTATTGAGAAGTCGTTGATAAAAAAAAAGTATAAATCTAGTTCACTATATTTTTGAACATATAATTTTGCAAATGAACTGATAATCGCCCAATGATTAGTTAGTCATTTTAGGAACGAAGAAAGAACAAATGTCAATTGAGATTTGAACCTAAAACTTGAATAAGGTGCTATGTGAAATTGAGGTGTACAACATCGAAAAAAAATACATTTTGGAAGCGCTCATCCACAGGTAACGGAAGAGGTGTTGAAGAGCAGCACAGTTATGCATCAGTCCAATGCAATTATCATAACGAAATCCGTTGATGAGATCGGTTCAAATGATCTGATGTCGAGCTCGTTTTTAGGCAATCAACGCAACAATCCCCGCATTTCCTAACACAAACCACAAACGAGTTCAGTAGCTACACTCGATCGACGGAGTTACAAAAATAATCAACCACTATACTTACTTAATTCCAATTAAATAATGGTCTTCAAAATGTTTCAGTTTGACACAAAGTCAATATTCAAAGCAGCGAAGCAAGATTCAGATTCCGGTTTGGCTAAAAAAAGAGTGTATGAACATTTTTGCTGCTGTCTTCCTTAGGCTTTGCATGGTGCATGAGAGCAAAACTGCCATCCATGCAGTTCTCCTCTTCATAAAAGATGAAAGTAACTGCATTCACAATTACTGAATTTGCCTCCATTGCAGTGCTAATGTTATAATCTTTATACTATTACGGGTTTTTGAATGCGTTAAAGGTGGAGCAAGGTTGTGATGATGACAAAATATTTGAATCATGTTGTTTTGAATAATGAAACAATAACAAGTAAACAGGGTACTTCTCAAACGAGCGCGGATAATGATTGTGATACGATAACAAGAGAAGGTAAGAGAACATCGTTAAGTTAAGAGAAGGTAAGCGAACATCGTTAAGTTATGAGAAGGTAAGCGAACATCGTTAAGTTAAGAGAAGGTAAGCGAACATCGTTAAGTTAAGAGAAGGTAAGCGAACATCGTTAAGTTATGTAGTTGGATAGTGAAGTACAATAACAAGAGAAGGTAAGAGAACATCGTTAAGTTAAGAGAAGGTAAGCGAACATCGTTAAGTTAAGAGAAGGTAAGCGAACATCGTTAAGTTAAGAGAAGGTAAGCGAACATCGTTAAGTTAAGAGAAGGTAAGCGAACATCGTTAAGTTAAGAGAAGGTA
>SDVV010000949.1:0-27828 GCA_016164225.1 Gammarus roeselii | reverse complement strand
TCCCGAGTTCTGTGGTGGAGTCAGATTCCCTGGCTGCATTCAAGAGGTCGCTTGCGGAGTTTTTGGGTGATATTCTGTTTGAGTTTGTTTAGTTTGGGGTGGGTTCTTCTGCAGCGTGTTGGCGTCCTGGCTTTGGATTTGTCTGCTTTCTGCTGTGGCGCTGGAGTGGTGGGTTGTGGTGCGTGTTTGTGTGTGTGGGTGAGTGTGGTGTCTGTCCTGATGTGTTGCTCCTTTGTTGTACAGTGTTCTGTTCTGGATTTTTTTTTTTTTTTACCTTTTTTTGTCATTCATGCGGATGGTTCATGTGATAGTCAATAGTGCGCACTAATTCCAGTTCCTATACTTGTGTTAACATTGCTGTTCTCATCAGCATACTGGCGCGCATGGCTGTGCTGGCCTCCCCCGGCTCTGCTGCTCCCCACTTGATGTGGTCCTGCTGGAGGGGGCTGCAAAGGTAAGAGACAAAGGTAAGAGGAGTAAAAGGGCAAGCTCATAAATTAGTTCCTCGCTCATGTCAACCAGACAGCTCCGAGAGGTGCAACTAACTTCAACAGAGATGAGGTGCTTAGCTGTAAAATAAAAACATGTCTTCTTAAGAATTAGAGATATGTACATCTATTTATAAGGACATTCCACACAAGTGTTCAAATTACAAGCATAGTGTAAAAGCAGTGCACTTAACTCAAAAATACTTTGCACTAAAATTGAATGAAGTAAGTTGGGAAAATAAACTCTTAGAAAAAGTTGACAGAACTATTTACAATAACTTGGAGTCAAGCTCTTTGAGCTCAAGGGCAAAACCTTATAAAACTTGTGAACAAAGCAGCTTGATAGAAGAAAATAAGCAAGCCACTCTATGGTAAATTGGACAAAATAGGTGAACAATTATAACATATCATATTTGAAAGCTTATTGCAGTAGGTATTGCAAATTCAAGACTGCATATCACAGTTGGCATCACAGCTGAGTTTACGATTATATGGAGTATAATTAGATATTCTCTGACTAAGTCCATTAATTCACTTTGATCACAAGGTACACATTCATAAAAGTAAAGGTTAAATTATTATTCAATTCACAAGAACTTGAAGGATTGCAAGTGGTATTTAAATGATTCTTTTAGACTAAATGTTCAGAACGTCATGTTGAAGTGAAGAGCCACACAAATCACTATGCTTATTATTCTGCGCAATAGATTTACATGGCAACAAGAATACAACTAGTCAAATCACCAGCTCATCACTCCAGCAACCAACTCTACAGGCAGAACGCATCAGCTGTACATAGTATGAGCGTAAAACAACCTCCGACCATCGACCTGAAAAGGAACAACAAGTATAAATTATTACCTGGACGGGCATCCAGGAATGACACGCTAGACCCACAGCCACTGAATCTCCAGGCAACAGCTAAAATTTGGAAGACAAACATGACATTATAATTTAAAATTTTGCAAAAAAAAGTCACATTGAAACTTGAAAAATTATTAAACTAATCTGTGGTATAATTTTCAAATTTTAAACAACCCACCCTGAAAAGGCACCAATATTAACCACCACCATCATTCACATCAGAGCTGCGGGACAGCTAAAGAACCCTCACAACCCCCACAATCCAACCACAAATCCACACCTATTCCTGTATCCCTGCAGGCAACCAGGACTGCTGGCTGGGACTCCAAGACTGGCCAAGGGCACTGAGCAGATGCAGAGGCTGGAAAGATAGCAGGCAACTAAGTAACGCAGGTTGAAAAAAATTACTGCTCCGCAATCAATACAGAGACAGCTGCCAACACCCACTATGGCCTATCATCCTACTTGAGCACGGAGCCTCATGCTACTGACACGTGCTCTGTACAGTTTAGTATTAGTTGGACATATATAACCAACAGACAAGGCATTGCCTTGTTAACTTCATTGTAGCTTCATAAAATATATGATAGTTACCAGAATACGTACATGAGTGAGTAATATTAAAATTGAGTGGCAAAACAGATGTATAACATGAAAAATGAAAAGTGATGCTTGGCTTCTATGATCAGCAGTGGACAAAAATATGAATAAACTCATTTAACCAATATTGCATAACAGGAAAGTGATTAACTGAAACTAGTGGGAAACTTTAAATACCAGTGAATGAAGAATATGATAATTATTGAAACATAACTTAGGAGGCAAATAAATGTTGAATGATTGAAATCAGGGATACCAAGGCTATAATCCATTTACAGAAATGTATGAGGTGAATGCTAAAATCTCAATTCCTCACAAGACAACCGACAAGCCTGAGCATCCTGTGCTGTCCACTTTGCAGAAGTATTAATAATGTACTTCATCGGGCAAGACGTTTCTGAAAGGGGCCAATGGTTCAGTGACATTGCAGCTACAACCGGTCACAACAGCAGCACTCACCAAATCCTGTGAGAACAATAGGCTGCAGCACATCAAGGTGGTGGTTCCAGGAGTGTCAGGCAATGGTATTCCACCTGCAATGCTGGGTGGTGAGGTGTGATAAGCATTCTGTTAATGCATGCATTATGTTAATCAAGCACAAGCAAAGGAGAAAGCAGAAAAACAATTAATAAAATAACAAGCATTTTCAGAAGCAAGCATTCGGCAACACTATAACTATAGGCAGACAATTTTGAGGGAAGTGCTAGTTACTTTATTGAGATTGAAAGATGAATGAAGTGGTGCAAGATAAATTGATTAAAACAGGCTGACAAAACAAAGATGAAAAACATAAATAAATACTAATGAGTAGTAGGCCTGCACTACTACAATGCTGCCCTGATGTGCTATCGCGCCCAAGGCATGTCGTTGAGACGGGATGGTCGTAGGCGGGGGGGGGTCATCATGATGTGGCAGAGGTAAACCAGTCACGCTGTGGGCCCTGCTGCCAACACTGACCTTGAACCACATTCATGACTTGGAGGGTGTGTTGCGGGGTCCTTGGCTGGACCGACCCTTTTGCACAAAAGAGCTAAGGTGTGCGAGTGGGAGTGTATGAGAGTGTGAGGTGCGCCTTGCTGTCGGCCACCCCCCTTGCTGGGGGACTTGGGCCTAGTCTCTGTATCTGTTTGTATCTACTTTATAACCATCCCTTCATTGAACGAGTCTATGAGCTTCGAGTGGCAACGCTTGAAGCCCAGCCCCAGCATGAACACCTCAACTTCTGTTGTTCATGTTGCTGTTGAATTCCTCATTGCAATCTTACATTAAAATCTAAGCTATTTTGGTCACACTTGCCATGCTGGGTAGTAGACCTTGTGAATCTACTATGCCCAGTTACCCAACTAGATGATGAAAACAGGACACATGCACCTGGCATAGCCTCAGCTGAAGGCATCCTTGTTGATAACCAAAGCTAGACTCTCACTTCCTCTGACATGATGGTTTGTTTGCTACTCTTACTATAGGAGCAAGTTGCCTTCCCTCACAGTTCAGGGACAAAGGTCACCAGTACACCTCACCTATTCAAGAATCTATACTGCAGCCCACACAACTTATCAAACAAGAATTTTCTACCAGGAATTGGCCCTGGAAATGCAGCTGTCAACCAAGTATCACCTTTGCTTTTTCCAAAAATTTCTCCTGGCAAGACAGCTGCTGCAAGGGTGGGTAGCTGCATCAGGAATGGGATGTCAAACAGTAGCTACACCTAAAACAAGCTCAAATCATGAACTGATTTCCAGACGTCAAAATTTTTGACATGTAATTATTGGCTTACTTCAATTGTTTCCAATGGTTAACTGCATTTTAACAGGTTAACAAGTTGATGACATGAATCCAACCCTGGTCCCAACCCCTACCTATGTTCCACCTACAGTTGCCCCAACACATACCTGGAATAATAAATGTGACCCAAGCAAAAATAGGGCATGGGTCACACTGCCTAAAATTATGCATTGGTGCTCACAACAAAAGAAATATATCACATGGATGATAATGCTTCAACTGACACCCAACCCATAACATTAATACAGATTGTAACAATGATACCATTCCAGCTCCTTAACCCATGACACAATCCTTGTTGTCACTGGTTCCTCATTTTACACCCGTTTTTCCACCTCGCCAACCCCCTCACAAACCAAACACACATTTACTTCCTGCACCAACCCAGACCCCTAATCAATGTTGGACATTTGGATACACTACAAATGAAAACAAGCAGTATTAGTCAGAAACAAATAGAACTCACACAGTTCCTTCACAAACACCACATTCACAATGCCCTACTTTGGGAAACTAAACTCAAACAGTCAAAATCATTTTCTGGAAGTGCAACACTACGCCATGATCATCCCAACTACAACAGTGACAGCTTGCTCATTACACTCCTACATCAAAATCTCCCCTTCACCAACACAGCTGCTCACATTCACACACAACTTCCACTGGACAACACACAAAAGGTACAATCAGTACTCATTCAAGTTACAAAAAAACGATATAATCTTTTTATTGGATATGTCACGTCCCTTCATCCTGTGCATGTCAACCACAGAACACACCCACTGAGACAACCTCAAGACTTCTACTCTAGGGGCCTTCACTGCACACAGTAACTCCTGGCTCACCTCATGAAACAGAGGGGAGAGGTAATGTTATGATTGACCAAATCAACACACTGATCACATAAAATAATTTCAGACTTGCAAACTTTTTCACTCAAACACTCAACAGGCTTCTTATGTATTCTGTTCACCCAATCTTGCTTTAAACTGGTAATGATCCATCTACCAAGACACGTCTTCTGATCACCTCCCTATAAACATCAATTATAAACTTTATGCTCTTACTTCTTACAACCCCCATATACTTTTTGTAACACCAATACTGCAGAATGGGATGAATACAAAGCATCAATAGGAACCACTCTACACTTCTATTGACACAACTACAGAACACTTCACTACCAAGCATAACCATGCAGACAGACAACACATTCATGCCCAGTTTGTTCATGGTTTTAATCAAATTTTTTGGCCCCCCTGAAAATGCAAAATTTTGCTGCAATGTCACCCTCCATCAAAACAGTCATTTGGATTCAACCTAAATTCAGAAATAGATGCACTCATTTGTGAGCAGCAAACAAACTTGCTGGGGTAAGGTAGCAAAGGCTGAACAAAGTAGGCACCTGCCAAAATCCACTCATGAGAGTCTCAAGCATCAGGTCTCAACACTAACTCCATTACTTGTTTACAGGGCTGGGTGCATTTATGGTGTCAAAAAGAATTCATCAATACCTACTTACTTGGAGGTACTTGCTTTAAACAAAACCTGTTGTAGCATAGCAACCACCTGACCCACAGCTGCGGGATCATTATCCACTCCTGCTGTTGCATCAGCATTTGCATATTGCCGCCACATTCGCAGTCGGATCCTAGCGCGGCGATGCGTTAGAGTAGAGTTGTCTTCACAGAGAGGGCATCCATTCATAAGAGGCTTATCAGTTACACAACTGAGGTATTTGTATAATCAATTTTTAACCACAAGATATTTGCTATGGCTGACAATTGCAGCACACGTTTGATCTTACATATTCCCAGTGGTATCCTCAACTTCACTTTATTTTGATGAATACAATCTGTATAAAGAATACAATTGTCAATATAGCTGTTATACAGAAGTAACTTCAGTTTATCAGACAGAGAAAACAGGGCTGTCATTCTGTTTGTCCTCTGAAGCTTCCATCTGGTGAGGTTGTTGCTGGTCAGGGAGACGTGAGTCAGCTAATCTCATCTGTTTGTGTTGATGCCGATCTGGTCAGCCCTTCTTCGCATCAGTTTTCGCCTGGAAAATTTTGTGAAATTTGTGTGACAAGACCTAATTTCCCAGGTTCTGGATAATTTAGATTAATCTTCTACCCCCAGACCTGATGGTATCCACCCTAGTGTTTTGAAGTAATGTTCCTGGCAGCTGTCATTGCCCTTGTCTTTGATATTTGTAAAGTCTGGTGCAAGGAGCAACCCTCTCAATTACAGAGCAATGGATGGACAATTGACTGAAACAAACCATAACTCTCCTCCACAGTGCCATACAGGAACTCATAATACCAGTTAACGTCTGTTAAAACCTCCCTCATACTCTTGTAATCTCTACAAGACCACATAACTGATTTCAGGATCAACTGCAACATCATTCATCTGAAAAACATACTCCACCAAGACAGGGACATGGTGGCATCCCAAGAGAGGAGGTAAAGCTGCCAGAGAAAACACCCGATCCTCCTCTGTAGTCAGCACAAGTTCAAGAATGCTGCCCGAATCAATGAAAGTACATTCCCTCACCCACTGAGTGAGTCCAAGAAGTGCAAAACAATCAAGAAACAGAGAATCAATGGGAGGAATATAATTATTAACAATGTCTGCAGACCAATCCAATGAAGGCAAGTTGAAATCACCAAGAACAACAACCTTCCTGCCAACACAAAACTCGAGCTAGAATTCAATCAGTTCAGCATTTGGCATATCTGAATAGGAGGGCGGGTAGTAAACCACCACAACTGAAACATCATAATCAATGAGGGAAATGGCAGCAACATAGGGCAAACGCATCTTAATTGGTGCAAACTTCAAATTGTATGCAACATACAGACTCCATGCTTCTTCACCTCCCCCACCACATTTCCCCTCACAAGCTGGAAGCCCGGCAAATCTACAAAGGACAATGACATAGAAGAGGTCAACCAAGACTCACACCGACCAACTGCAAATCCTACTGTTGCACCATATGATCAACATGAGCAACTTTTTATTCATAAGAGAATTCAAATTGACAGCACAATTGCAAAAGAGTGAAATTCATCTGCAAGGACTGACCAACTAGTTGAACACCAACACCACCACTACCCAGACTGCCCCAGGAACCACCACCACGGCCTCCGGTCGCACTGTGCACTCCGAGACCGCCGCGAACACCGGCACCATCTCGGCCGCCAGCACCACCTTGGCTCCCCGGCAACCACCAGCACCGCAACGGCCATCAGCATGGCCGGGGCCACCAGCATGGCCGGGGTCACCGGCACCGCCGCGGCCACCAACACCGCCGCTCCCGCCACCACGACCTACCATCACGGCACCCGCACACACACCTCAGCTCTGGCACTGTCTTCAGTATTTTTTTTGGTTGACCTGCTAAGCGCCGTCTGACCAGAGCCCTGCTGCAGTTTTTGTGCCATGCTGTTCCTTTTTAATACTGGTGCGCTAAGTTATACTGCCTTCCATGTCCGCATGCCTTGTTGGCGGGGCTGTGGGGAGCTGCAAAGGTGAGATACACACTGAAATCTCATTTCGGCTCCCAATACAAGATTCTTCTCCAACCTAAATATAACGCATCTATGTACAAGCAGATACATACATACACACCCTCTACAGCTCTGGCACTGGCTGACCACACAGCTGACACAGTCTTAGTCACCTGCTGGTAATAGTCATAGAGGAGTTCTGTTTGTTCATGAGTGAAAGGGTCATCATTTCTAAGCAAGAAAGCAGGTAGCTATCACACGACCCTCCAGTCATACCTACATAGCTTGGAGAAATCCTCTTCTGTTCTGTCCCTAAATTGCCTAGGCGCACTCGATACAGGTAAACACGTCATGTCGTGTTCAGCTATGTCAATGCATGATCTGTGGGAGCGCTTGTGTGACATCAATTCCATCTGGGGTCAAGGTCTATTATAGAGGCCTGAATTGGTCATCAGTTTTCCAACTTACATATGTCTGTGGGTATCCGAGCTATTGGGCTATGCGCTTGCTGTGGCTCCTCTAACACTTTAGAAGCTAGGGCTAAGCAACAACAACAGCACAATATAATATTATTTTCTTTGATCAAAGTAGGTCAAAGTGTAGCACATTTTATCGGTTATTTTATCTTTCCTTTGAGCAGGAGTCAAGGTTTTCCTTCTGGAGAGGTACTCTCCTGGCAGAGGATCATATGGCTCACCTTGGGCCATTAAAAAAATTAACAGGTATGTAAGTAGCTTTGATGCTATTGTTTTTATCCTACCTTGGTACAAGAGTGGAAAAGAATTGTTCAAGATGTACAGAAATTTTACACCATTTTTTCCGCCATACTTAGAAATTTGGCAGAGTGCTGGTGTGTAGGATTCTCTGGAAAGCTTTGTCCAAAAATAGTACTGTAATGAAAATTCTGCATTTAATTCAATTTCAATTTGATATTTTTCTGCTGTTAGTCTATAACAGAAAAAAAGGTAGAAACTTCTTCCATCCTGGCAGAGGATCAAATGGCTCACCTTGGGCCATAAAAACAATAAACAGATATGTAAGTAGCTGTGATGCTATTGTTTTTATCCTGTCATGGTACAGAAATGGAAAAAAATTGTTCAAGATGTACAGAAATCTTATCCATTTTTTTTCACCATACTTAAAAATGTGGCAGAGTGCTGATGTCTCTTACCTTTGCAGCCCCCTCCAGCAGGACCACAGCAAGTGAGGAACAGCAGAGCCGGGGGAGGCCAGCACAGCCATGCGCGCCAGCATGCTATTGGGAACAGCAATGTCAACACAGGTATAGGAACTGGAATTAGTGCGCACTATTGGTTATCACATGAACCATCCGCATGAATGACGAAAAAAACATAAAACAAATAAATTCTAGAACAGCACACTGTACAACAAAGAAGCACACAAAGAAGCAACACATCAGGACAGACACAAACACACTCAAACACACACCCACACAAACACGCACCACAACCCACCACTCCAGCATCATAGCAAAACGCCGACAAATCCAAAGCCAGGACGCCAACACGCTGCAGAAGAACCCGCCCCAACCTAAACAAACTCAAACAGAATATCACCCAAAAACTCTGCAAGCAACCTCTTGAATGCAGCCAGGGAATCTGACTCCACCACAAAACTCGGGAGGCTGTTCCACAACTGAACACATTGTGCTTCAAAGAATCTCTTCTTGATGTCCGTATTACAAGCCGGCATCAAAAGCTTATAGGGATGGCCCCGAGTTCTCGCATCAGGAGCTCTCCGAAAAATACCCCCAAGGTCAGCGCCCTCATCCAACCTGCAGATGATCCTCCAGTATTTAATAAGGTCCGCCCTGAGAAACCTTCCTTTTATAAAAAATAAGCCAAGTTGCTTCAGTCTGGAAAAGCAATCCAACTCAGCAAGATCATCCACATTCCTTGTCCATCTCCTCTGCACTGACTCAAGCAATCTCAAATCCCCAAGAAAACCCCACATTCCACACTGACGAACAATAATCCATGAGAGGCCTGATGTGCAATCTTGAAGAGGATTCTTCGGAAAGCTTTGTCCAGAAACTATTACTGTAATGGAAATTTTGCATCAAATTCAATTTCAACTGGATATTTTTCTCCTGTTAGTCTATAACAAAACAAAGTAAGAAACTTCTTTCATATGGAATTCATTTGAACATGAAATTTTGGTATGGTACTCTATTTGAGGACAATTTTTATTTTGCTGCTTTAGCCATCTCCAATGTTTGTCCAAATGGCTGCTCCCATTAGTCAGAGAAGAATGGCAAAAAAGTCCAAAGCTGTGACAAATTTGAAAGTTTATTGAAAAATTTCACTTGCTTCCTGCCAACACAATGCCATCAATTTTCTGCCATCATTGGTTTGATCATTATGCAAATTGGAATGCAGTTGCTGCTGTATGCAGTGAACATTAATGTTCTGCATTTTGTACGTATAGACACACAGCTGTTTCTCCTTAATTAGGAGGGTGGCTAGGTTAGGCCGCCACAGAGGGGTGAGGCACCTAATCTCACCGCCACAAGACCGCCGTCTCAATGCCAAGGCTCGAACTTATGACCTGTAGCACCAGAGGCTGGCGCTGCAGTCTGTTACACTAGCCACTCCGCCATGCCGGCCACACATTGTTTATTATATTGAAATATTGGTAAATTTTAAGAACAATTTTGATCAGTTTATTGTGTTCAATATGAGGAATGTAATCTGAGTTAGAAAAACCTTTGTCTTCATGAAAATTTCATCTGATTGATTAGTGATTGTGTAAAGACTTCCTCTTTCATGCAATCTAATTGGGTAGTGATTTGTGCTAGGCATGCTTTGAGGATCCCAATTTAGTTTGGGTGAAGGAAGTAAGCTTGAATAGGTGTGATATAGGCCAAACATTAATTTCATCTATTGTGTGTTGCTAGAGGTGTCTGTGATCCATAAAACTGAACTTTTGTTTCATTGCCTTAATGACAAAAGCTGTCAGCAGGAAAAATTGATATCCACACAGTGTGAAAGTTAGGGAAGTTATCATTGAAGTGTCACACTTGCAAAGGATAAGAAAATTTAGTTTGTGTAGACTGTGATCATTGTTGTTGCAAATTGTGTGCATAATTGTGAAAGTCACTGATGGAAGACTACCATTTTATAGAATTTTAGAAAGATTATCCGAATGATTTTATGTGTAACCAGATCCAATCTTGGAGTGAAAATGGCTTGTAAGAAATCTGTCTAAACTGCTAGTGAGCAGAGTACTGCCAAAACATGATTATCATGGTACCTCAATGTCCACTGGCAGTCAGGGTATGGTGGTTACCAACTGTGATGGTACAGACAATACTTGTATATATGTTATTTCTGGAGAGCAAATACATGACATTTTAGCAAAAGTGAAAAGTGCAACACCCAGCAGATTTTATATGGGGAGCAAATGTAGGAATGAAGTGTCAGCAACAGACTCTGGCTCCACTAACCCAGCTTGTCAGTCTGGGCTGAATAACAACATTGGAAGGAAGGATGAAATGAAAGTTACTCATGAGAGCAAAAACATGATTACTCAGTGGAAAGCATTAAATACTGCACATTTTATTTAAAATACGATGCAAAAATGGAGTATTGGGGAACATGTTTCTTTACCCAACCAAAGTGTTGCAACAAGTTCATGGATTTGGAAAGGTTCAGTTATGAACTCAATAAAAAATACCATCCACGAAAGTGCAATGACTCTTAATATGCAATGCAATAGAAAAAAATAGCAACCTCAACAATAACCATGTTGGCCGAAGTGGTATGGTATGACACCAGCCAATCAGGGAAAATGAAGGTGATTCAAGACATTATATCCAATAGTGATTCATTCTTCATTGGCCTGACAGACACCTAAACGGAAATGTTTCATCAGTGGAGCTGATTAAATAATCAGGGCAATACTGTCCACTTTCATCAATTTCCTGTTTTGCATATGATACCAGAGTAGCTACTAGGCATAGTAAGGATGCAAGAAATGCAGAAAATGTTCAAGTGTGTCAATAAAAAATCTTTGTGCAGGCCACCAAAAACATCATGCAATTCAACAAATTCAACTTTTAAATACTAAAATAGGAAAAACATCGGACTCAAGAATGTGGACAGAGTCTTTCAATCATTCTAGCAATAACACAGAGTCATTAAAGAACAAGAAAGCCTGTATGATTAGGGTGTACAAATGGCAAACAATGTTTCAGAAGATTATTTCCAGGCCATGAGAACTTTTCTGACAAGAGAAACTGAAATGGTGACTCATTGGAAACAACTAATCCAACCAGTTACAGACTATTTCTCTCCTTGCTGGATCCCACATGATCAGAAAGATTAGGAAAGACTTGAAGTGGTACAAATAGCTTCTCAGAAATTGCAGGGGTACAGGAAATGGGCTATTACGATTGATTAGAAACCTTGAGTACATTCAATCCAAAGATGTTTTGAAAGATGCGCAGTCAAAAATGTTTGAAAATTTGTGGAAGGCTACACAATCAATATCAACAAAAAAAATGTAACACAAGTGCTGATGAGAAACCAGGCAAGGATTGACAGAATGTGTTGCTAAAAAATGTCAAAATGGAAATGCTGTAAAATGATGCAAACCGCAGCATTAAAGTTTCACATGCCGGGCCCTCAGTTATTCAATCAGATGCCACTGGAAATATGCTAGATCAAACTAGTACTGCAACTTTCCATCTCGGCAAACATCTGGCGATTCTAAAATTGATTGGACAATTACCTGAGCATTGTGGCTGATCTACCTCTAATCAATGGATACCCTCACACTAGGTTCAACTTTCTACTCAATCATGATGCCAAACCGGGTTCCGACCCGCAAATGTTGTAGCATCATGCAAATGCAGATGCCCTGCAGGAGCGGCGTGTCCCCACAGCTGATGGTCAGGAGGCAGCTATGCTGGAACCAGCTGTACCAGCATAAATTTTTTAAGTATAAAAGAAAGTACACTCTGTCTAATGCCTAACAGCTCCTTTGGAAGCAATTCAGTGTGGAATCACTTTGCTTTGCTGAAAACTAATCTGATATTAATTGAACACATTTCATCTTTGCCACCTGCCGATTGTTTGCTTCTTCCTGAAGATCACACTTCTTAACTTATTTTGAATGAAAAACCTTTCATTACCTCCCTTACATTTTTTTAGTGACTCGAGCATGAAATGCATTACAACAAACCCAGAGACATGATGAATTTATCTTACATGGATCTTCTAGGCCCCAGTCGTGTACCATGGTACCTGAACAGGAATAGCTTCCAGCATGCTGCTAGCAAAAAAGACCAAACCTGCAGGGCACAGGGAATGCCAAAGAGAGCACGGAAGGCAAGCAAGGCATGCACCAATCTCAACTTCAGACACCTGACAAAAGAAAAGGCAGGCAGAGTCAACATGACAGGAAGTATGCATGCCATCACCAGGATAAAATCTAATGTATGAAAAATAATTTGCAAAACCAAAAGCAAAGACAAAACAAGACATAAAGACACAGCAAATGCAACATAAATAGCAAAGATAATAAAGTATTCCAGGAAAAATATTCAAATCTTTTTCAACTACTTGCTGCATTCATTCATAAAATTGTCAAGCTATGGAATAAACAAATTACAGAAATAGCTCTCAACCTAGCTACTAGCTTTATAAATGGGATAAAACATAATAAGGGTGATATAATGATAATATGATACATCGGTAGTAAAGGAAAGGAAAAACAATATATAACAAAATGAAAAAAAAATGACAACTTTATTAATTTTACTAACCTCAGAATAGCCACAAAAATTACTCATACTAAAAAATGAGTATTGGTCATGATAAAATAAGAGATGTAGCTAATTAAAGACTGGAGACCACTTTTAAATTTAGAAACACCAGACAATTGAACTATGTCCACAGGTGAAGAAATTCACAATGTTATTTGTCTACTGCGGAAAAAACACTTTCTCACATCTGATGTGCAGCAAAGAGGATGAAATTTTAACCTGTACTCGCTAGTCCAAGCATGGGGAGCTGCTATAAACAACCTGGGCAAACCCATATCTACAAAATTTACAATTAAACCAGGATATTGCTATTGTGTACAGTAATTGATGATGTCTGGTCTTACTAGCCTCTCATAGAAAGTGAATAAATTTTATCTCAACATGCTATTTGCATGAGACATATATGATAGGTCCATCTATCTTGCTTTGTCCAATGGTGCAGCACCAGTTTCTATGTCATTCAATCAGCAAACAATTCAAATTCGCAAGCTAAAAGTGATTCCATGAAATTTATACTCCTATCAACAGTGGATCTCAATAAATTGCTAGCCAGACCTGAAGCCTTTACAAAAATATGAAGATAACTATAATATTTCAACTTGTGGTCAATAATTCTACCAAAATCTCTGCAACAATGGAGGACAAAGAATTACCACCCAAATCATACCAAACATGTCACCAAATCACATTAGTTGGGCCAGTCAAAAATGTCCACAAAAAAAGAACAACATCACATTTGTTGTCGATCAATTTCAAGTTCCAAGAAGTGCTCATCATGAATTACATTATTATTGTGTCATGGGTAAGAAATACCCTCATTAATTTCACCCAAATTCACTCAGGAAAATTGCAAGTATAAATTGTAATGCTCAGAAAAAGCTGTAAGTTTGCATGACAAAGATGAGATATATTGACATATAGCTATCAGGAACTAAATCAAGCCAAGTACAGAACCCTTTGGCACATCACTGGTAACTGCCTTAGAACCACTTACTGCCCTCCCACAGACTATTCAGATATTCCTCGCAGCCAAGAAACAAGATATCTAGAACAGTAGTTGGGTGGAAATATAAAGACCCTGCAACTACTTCTATTATGCAGAATGGGACATGACATCAAAGGCCTTAGAGAAATCTGGTAGAACTACTTTTGAAAACCTGCTGTACTAGTTACTGGTTTTTCATTTGCGGTTGGGAGGACATCAACTTCAGCACAAGCCTTGCCCATCTTATCTAGTGAGCATAGAAATGGGTAGGTATCTACTTCTAAGAATCCGTCTTGCTAAGGAATTGAGCCCAAAGCTATTCAACAATTACTATATTTAAAACTGTTGGCTATTTGTGCAAAGTTCTTTCACTGATAGGGGAATTTTAAACATTTTGTTTTGAAACACATGCTCAGTCATTTTGCTTGTAGTCATGAACTATATTAAACAGAATATCAATGCTTATGGGTAGGGTAGCTATGTATATATTATTTTTATGGTCCCTATTGTTTTATTCTATTATCTCAATAAAGAAAACTGGTGGCAAGCTACATGTCAATCATTTATTTAATTTCTTCAGCAAATGCAAGAGCATATCTGCAGTCAATATTGGCAGCTGCAGCAATAGTGATGGCAGTGCTAGCAGCCACAGTGACAGCAGTGCTAGTCCTGCTTTCCGCAAGCACCCATCACTGTCCCAGTTGTGGCATACCCGTTTGGACCAGGAGGCTAAAGTTTTGCGCTCTCTGAACCATCCAAACATCATTGGCTTCAGGGGCTACTCTACAGCTGTTGATGGAACTAAAGTAAGTCTTACAGGTATCCAAGCATTGTGGATTTTAGAAGTTACTTCACTGCTAACGTTAATAGTATAACGTTTAACAACTACCCAATCATCATTGCCTTAGTGTGTATTCTATTGCTGGTCAGGGTATATTAACAACAAAGTTGAGAATCATCAGTATAATCTTTTGAGACGACGGTATCCTCCTTGAATAAGACAGCATTATACAGGTCTCCTTTACATAACAAAATTATGAGCATGGCTCTCTGATCAGCCAAGAAATGGCAAATGGGAAAGCTTAGTGTAATGGAAGACTAGTGGGCAAGAAAATCCCCAAACCATGTTGATCCTCAGCTGGAAAGGTCAGTTCAGACTTGTGTATTCT
Source organism: Gammarus roeselii (assembly GCA_016164225.1). NCBI lineage: Eukaryota > Metazoa > Arthropoda > Malacostraca > Amphipoda > Gammaridae > Gammarus > Gammarus roeselii. The sequence goes on along the minus strand of SDVV010000949.1, from coordinate 12,635 downwards.
TCCCTCACACTGTCCGCATCCTCAAAGTAAGATAATATAACTTTTGTTAAGATGATTCTCTTGATACAAAGCTATTTCTCTGTAATGTAGTAATAGCAATAGTGTTAGCATGCGCTTTTGCTTTTATTCGTATGAATCTTGATGAGGAAACATTACATAGACCATTTGTCAAAAGTAGTTTTAGACCGTTTTCAATATGAATCTGTCAACATAGAAAAAAATCAAATGTTTCCTTTGAATTTTCTTGATTTTTTATGTTATTTACCTTTTGGCCAAAATCGGCGTTTCTATGTCTTGCGACTATATCGCCGATATTCAGGGTCCTAGGTCTTGCGACTGTAGCGACAATCCAAACACTCTCCCACTCTATGTAAGTGTGGGCTTCTATACCTCGTCATTCATGAGGGCTGGTGAAAAACGGCTTCCTGTCAGAAAAACTGAGGGGACTGCCAGCATGGGGCTTGAGGGAAGCAGGGGGTACAGATTTTCTGGGCTGTGATGTAAAGGAAAACCTTGTGGTAACTGTTGTTTCTTTAAGATAGCAGGGGGAGGAGGTGGCCCCCTATGGCTCTTACTACATTACAGAGAAATAGCTTTTATCAAGAGAATCGAGATAACAAAAGTTATATTCTCTTCCATTTGTGAGAGCCATAGTGTTAGCATAGAAAATACCATCACGTAGGTCAAGCTGGCGTTTGCCAGAAGAGCTCAGAAATTGGATGGATTAGCTGCATCTTAAACTGATTGGGTTCAAAGAAGCGCTTGCCATGCAAGGAATAAAAACACATTTGGATAAATGGAGGAATGACTGTAATTACAGGCAAATAAAAGTATTGCTCAGTGCCAACAACAGAAAATAAAGTAGCCCCTAGCGGCAAAATAATATGCGGGCCTCCAGTTTGAGCGCCCAAATACTATTAATCTATAGGCAAATACAAATATTACGTAGTGCCAATGGCAGTAAATACACTTGCTCATAGCGGCAAAAATAATATGCGGGCCTCTAGTTTGAACAACGAAATGCAAAGTCCAAGTTCATACATATTATCCACCAGTATAAGAATGGGTGAACAATCAGGTAGTGGCAATATAATTCTAATTATGTCTATATCGACAGTGTGTGCAATAGTTCCTACGGTAACAATGTAGTATTTTGAGTAGGATAAATTAATTACTACTCAATACTCCAACATAGTTCATGACCTGAAGTCTTATTGTTGAGTGCCTCCAAACGATATGGTAAGAAAGTTATGTACGTATTCTATAATACATAGCAAAGTTTCTGGCATTAGCCAATGTAATTGTCATAAACATTAGAAACAAGAAGGCTTATCTACCTGGCACCTAATGAGGCGCAAGGTTGTGTAGGCTTATCCTCTGTAAATAGGTACTTGTGTACTAACATGTGGGCCGATTTCCAGAACTCCTTGGATATGATGTCTGGGAGAGGGACCCCATGGGTCGAAGCAAGAGATGAGGCATACCTTCTGACGTCATGAGCTTAAGTGAAAGCGCTTGGTGTGGCATCATTGATAACCGATCAGATGTAGTGCCTCACCGATGATGCTTGAGTGGTTTACCTGAAGTAGGATGGATGAACAAAAATTCATGGTTTGACGGACATCATGTTATGTTGGCTTTGAGAGCGGTCATGTGGCCGTCCGGTAGCAGTAAGGCAATAGAGATGAGCGATGAGGTGTGGGTGATGGTTTGGTTTTTGTACAGGAACTTGTTAGCAGTCATTACGAGCGCGCATGGCGGGTTGCTGGCGAAATGTAGTCCCGTGCGTGCCATGGCTGCAATCTCAGATACCCAGTTTGCCGCTGCTAAGGTGACGAGGAAAAGAATCTTTTGAACAAGTGCCAACACTGACGCCGTCTTGAGTATCAAAGTGACGAGAGGCAAGCATGTCAAGAACTGGTTTCAGCCTCCACTGTGGGACGAAACGCTTTTGCGGAGGATTTTCGTGAAACTGAGCCCTCGCGAGCTCATTAAAGATCGGCTCTTGAGTCGTGACTCCATTTTCGTGCAGGAGCGCATTCCTGTAAACCAAAACGGAGCGCGGGTTGAGCTGCCTCTGCTTGCCGGTACAGTGCAGGAACGTCAAGAGTGTGGTTTTGGGTGATGGTGAGCAGCCACGCTTGGGAGCTAGCCCAGACGCTTTGGTATTGGCGTTGAGTCGATGGTCTGGGCGTGTTGACCAGAGTGTCTGTTAGCGATCTATTGAATTTGAATGCGAGAAAGCGAGAGAAGGGTCGTGAAGTTGAAGGCACTTCCTTGCCCTCGATGCGCTGGGACACGTCGAGAACGAGCGAAACCTCGCGGTAGGTTGTGACGACCTGGGGCCAGCACAGTGCGTTGAGGTGATCGGGCTTGACGAGGACGCCGCTGTTGCGGTACGTTACAAGCTTGCAGAGCACCTGGGGGATCAGTTTGTTTGGAGGGAAGAGGTGTATTTCTGTCCACTGATTTCAGTTGGACAGAAATAAAGCTGCTCGTGGGTGAGGATACAGAGCTGCAAATACTGGGAGCTTGTGGTTCCCCAGGTGTGTGAAGAGGTCGATTTGCATGGCCCCGTGCAGGGTTGAGAGGTGGGCGAAGTATTGAGGCGTCAGGGACCACTCCGTCTCGGGCCCAGACGTTCTTCAATCCGGGTAGTTAGGTCGCGAGAAGAGAGAGGTGACGATTTTGGAGGATCCCGAGGAGCTGTGCTCCGAACTTCTGTAATGCCGGCGCTTTGTTTGAGCCCGAGTGATTGACCATGGCTACAGCTGCCATGTTGTCTGACAACACTCGGACAAGAGTGTGGTGCCAATGAGTTCGTGTTTGCGGAGCGCGGATGATGGCTAGCGACTCCTTCGATGTAATATGGAGTTTGCGTTCCCCTGCTGACCAGCGGCCGTAAGACTGCTGGTCGCTGCAGCAGACGGTTCCACACGCTTCGTCTGATGCGTCCGTCCACAGGAAGCGCTCCGGTAAAAGCATTACGAACAGGACATGGGAGTGAAGGAAGGCATTACTGCTCCAGTGCTGTACTGCAAAGCGGTAATAGGTGGCGAGAGCTGTGGGCTTGCTGGATAAGTGTAGGAACCGAGCCGCTAGTACCACGTCGCTGAAGAAGTGGCGAGCGTGACGCAGGTAAGGTGTAAGGGAATTGATGAGGCCGAGGAAAATCTGATGCTGTTGAAGCGAGAGAGTTCCGCGGGATAGTATATCCGTGGCCATTTCCCTGCAGCGTTAGATGTGCTGTAAGGTCGGGGCGATGGACCCGACCTTTTCGTTTAGCGTCACTCCCAGGAAGTCTATCTGCTGGGTGGGTTCTCGAATAGACTTCGCCAGGTGAATGTTGAAGCCTAGCTTGAGAAGTGCGCTGGCCGTCTGTGTGTTGAGCCGGCACTCATGTGCTGTTGGTGCGCAGAGTAGCTAGTTGTCAATGTAGAATGCCGCGTCTATCCCTTGCTGGTGGAGTAAGCGGAGGGGTAGTTTCGCGACCGTCGTAAAGATCTTCGGTCCCAGGTTGAGGCAAAATGGAAGGGCTGCGATAAAGTACAGCTGGCCTCGTAGTTTGAAGGCCAGATACTTTTGGAATCGAAGGTGTATTGGGACTGCGGGAAAGCAACCTTAATGTCCAATTTGGTGAACCAAAGATTATGTTTCAGAACGGCCCGTATTCTTTGTGGGCTGGACATGCAGGACGTGGTTACCGAGATGTAGTGGTTGATCACTAAGCGATCCCCTCCTGAGGCCTTGGGAACGGCAAATATACGAGAGACTAAGGCTGGTTGCTTGGGTACCGCCTTGACTATGCTTTTCCGCAGTAAGTCGAGCACTAGGGGTGTGAGAACGTCCTCGTGTTGACAGTGTGAGACCGTGTAATCGAGGAGAGGTGGTCGTAAAACCCATCGTCAGAAGAGGCCTTTGGAAAGTATGCGCTTGACCAGAGGCGTGGCCGCGCTCCAGTGTGCTAAGCGTTTCCTGAGGGCCGCCGGAATGGTGTCTGTACGTACGGAAAAGGGGGCGGTCCCGCTGTCCGCAGTCATCCGTCGATTTGGTGCGGGGGGAGGGTTGTTTGGTTGTTGGGCCCGCCCGAACTCCTCCATTACTTTCTCTCATTTGAACCTTCTGGTCCCGTCCCTGGGCCCAGGGCGTAATGGAGAAATGGCCCCCTGATCCTGTATGTGAGCTACTGGGGCCCTCGCGCCTTCCCTGGGGTTGTATTACACCATGCCGGGACGTAGGGCGGACAGTGAGGTGCTTGACGACCGCTGTGGGGTTGATCAAAATTTCTCGCGACCCCGCCTTGGCCACAAAAGGAACTCTGCGGGCACTACGTTAGCCACGAAATGCACCCCGCGCGGCCTCTTTCTGGGGTGGGTGAGGATGCCGTGGGGCCTGTTATGCACGGGCTGTAAACCCGGAAGTGGAGAGGGCCATAAAGGAGATACCTTCCGTCATGCTTCGGAAGTTTTTACGCGCCTGTAAGGCATTTAAGATCGCCTCATTGGTGAAGAGTAGGGGTTCAAACACTTATCCCGCTAGAAGGGCTTCGCGAACAGACTGGACCAAGCCCGTCCAGAGTCTGAAGCCGAATTTTGTACCTCTAGTGAGCCGCCGCGATCAGGTAACCTGCTTGAAATTTGTGTATGGAACCTATGGTGAGCTCTGTTGAATAACGCAGTGACTGGTTTAACTCGTGTGCCGTCTGTCGAGACGGGGTTACAGATGCGAGCCAGATGCCCCGTCAGCGACGCGCCGAGTAAGTAGCCTCGCAGGTCCTGAGCGACCTGTGAGTGCAGCTGGAGATCCTTCGCACGCACGTCTGAAGGAATGTGATCGAGAGGGAATGCGATCTTGTTCTTGGTGGCCTCGAAGTGGGCCCTTCGGGGCAGGATTGGAGCATTTGCAAATTCGAGTAAGTGCACGTGGGCCAGTCCGATGTGAGCGCAAAGCGCACATTTGACCAAGAGTCAATCCCCGTTGGGGCAGACTTGATGGGCAGGACGTCATTAATTTGCGTGAGGAGTTTTGGGTGGGCATTTGGAATGCGTTTCATGTTGAAACGTCCGTCCTCCCTGATGGTCGCTCCTCGATGGACTGGATGCTCGATAGTAAAGATGTTCTTAAGGAACTGGAGGGGAAGCTTCTTAGAGGTCGCCGGGGCAAAAAAGGAAGGACATCCGACGAGACCCTGAACTAGGGGGCTCGCCAGGCCCACCAGAGAGAAAATAAAGTTTGAGCCTCACTCTCAAACTTTGATAACGTTATTGGGGAGTTCTGTGGTGTAGACAATATAGTCGCAGCTCACAAGCCCCTCCGTGAACGTTGCGGTTAAGAGGGGCACATACCATTTCTCCTCAGTGGTGGTTGGGGAAGGGGTCGGATCTGGTCCTCATCAGGGATTTCGAGAGGGATGCCCTTGGCAGGGTCCGGAAACGTGGTGGTTGTGAAGGGATCAGAGCGGTCTGTAGCCGTGGAAGCCGCCCGTCTGCTAACGGTAAAGGAGTGTGCGGCGAGACCGGATGAGGTGAGGGGGCTGGAGTGCGCGGACAGTGGGTAGGGGGGGGGGGGAATATGGGGAAAGCTGGGAGCGTTCCTCCTCTATATATGCCTCCCCCCTCCCTGCTAGGGGTCGTGGTCGGCCCATCCGTCCTCCGATTCCCCACCTTGTCCGTCATAGGGTTCCTCTTCGTACTTCGCATGGTCCTCCCATCCTTGATCCCCTGCCTCTACCGCTTGGAGCCTGGTATATACGGTGTTGAAAAAGGACAGGAGCCGGGTTTCGTTCTGGTCTCCAGGGACGTGAGCGTTAAGAAGACCCTGTCTAGTTTCATGGCCATGGCCGCAATTGGAGGTGCAGGCGTCGGGGCGTCCTCGGTAGGCGGCGGGGGTGGATGGGTGACCAGATGGTCATGGTGTGGGTTGTGAGGGTGAGTAGGCGACATTTCTCTCCGTGCCCGCTTGGGTAATAAGGGGCAAGGTATGGGAAGGAACGAAGACTTGAGTGACGTTTCGGCTCTCTCGTCTGATGGCATCCGCATGGACATTGAAAGCAGGCCCGGATCCACTAGAGTGTATTCTCTGTGAGGGTGGAACGGAATTGGGTGTGCCCTCCTCCTGCGCGGGAAAAGAGTACCGATGTCCTCCAAGGTCGGCTGCTTCTCTGCGACCATATTGTGTGCAGAGGTCGAGGGCTGGTGGGGGCCTGCTTCTTTGCGCCGCGCCATTCCTGCTGGAGCCCTTGGACATTTGGGAAGGAGAAGAAGGACCCGTGTCGTCCATTGTCGCGATTCGCGCTTTTCCTGTCTTTTCCGTCTTCTTCTCCGAGTATCGGGGTGGTCTGTGCTGCGGGCCCTAAATGGTAAGGTGCCTCGAGTTATGGTGCAATAATGTTTTTGCGTCTGATGCTATGTTGAGGGTGTATTTCCGTCTCATTGCCCAATAACTGTTCATGAACACCTCCAAGGTGGCACTGCCCGGGGTCGTGTTCATGGCTGATAGGCAGATGGTGCACTCCGCTGGGCGGTATACGTGACCCGTGAAACAGCTGGAGTGACTAAAGCAACGGGGGTGGAGGTCGTCTTTGGGCAGCAAGCATGAATATTTTGTGCACGAGCGTCGGTCCTCCGACAGGTCGTGTGGGGGAAGAGGCCGTCCTGCGGCTCCCGCTCGTTCAGCTGCCACGGATGTGGCGCTGGACATCGTTACTGAAACAATGGAGAGAGGAGTATAAATAGGATGCTTTGATCCAAAAAGATACGGGCAGTGCTCCCGACCCATGGCCTGAAGTTTCGCACGAAAATATGAGGGACATGTTATTTAACGATAGAGAATATTGGGTGATATATGCGGACAGTCGTTAGTGACCCATTACCCTCTGGTTGAGTAAAGTTGAAAATTGAAGGTGTGAATGAGCTTTGAATATGCCTTAAATGTGTTTCTGAAAACGTTGCTCAGCCTCACTGCAATGCACCAACCAGACACGTGCAGAGATAACCTCATGTTGAACAGGAGCGTTTTGTAGGGAAGAAATGATAAGGATTGTTCACTTGTCCATGAAAAACAATGCAGTGTATATGTTGTGGCTCTGGTTTCTTGGAAGTGTTGGTGGGCCCGAAGGCTGGGCAGCGCACAGGCTGCGTCCACATCAACACCGCAGAGATGGCGCACAAGGCGCAATCCCCAACAGGGTGGGTTGAGGGACTTTCGCTGGGGCCGGAGCTCCAGACGCCACCACCGCAGGCAAGGTATCTTGATATAAGTTGGCCGCCTGACTCATGTAGGCTCCCTCGTGGGTGGCTTGTTAGCCGGTTGTCATCTGCTAAGACGGCAGCCCGACGCCGCGTCAGCATGGTGTTGTCGTACGATTCCAGATGTCGTCGGTAGCAACTGTCCGGCCGTGCAACAGCCGATCTGACAAGATAATAATCTGCATGTAAGTGTGAAAAGCTGTCCAGAGACTGCTGACTTTGTGACCAAACGGCAGTAGAGGCCCCTGCGTATAGCAGTCATCTGCATATTGCAGACATCCGCTTAGCGTGTCTCATTTGTTAGCCGGTTGTCGTCTGCAGCGCGACGCTGCTTCTGCAGGGTGTTGTCGTATCTAACACGTAATAATCTGCATATAGATGTGAAAAGCTGTCCACAGACTGCTGACTTCACGACCAAACAGCAGTAGCTGACCTCTGCCTGTAGAGGGCATCGGTCTACCCTGCATCTGCTCTACGAGCAGGATATAGCACCTCATGTTGGACGGTTCGCGAAGGAACGTCGTATATGACACGTACTCATCTACATGTTGGTATGAATAGTTGTCCTTAGACCGCTGCATTCAAAACCAAGCATAGATGAAGTCAGCTGATTGCAGGTGTTGTCTGCTAGTTAAGTAACGATGGCGTTTGCCGGCGACAGGCTTGTGTCACAGATTCAGCATAGACTGTAGGCATTCTGCAATTGCAGTATTCCCATCTGTGGCTCTGTAGTGGCAGTGGATCACTACTTCACTGCCCAGATCAGCCGCGGAGCACAGTTTCTTACTTTCTATTAAGGAAGGTGTGTAGCTCTGAGACAACCTGTCCCGGCGAAGCTTGAAGCACGAATGATATACGAGGTATAGCAGCCCTCACTTATATAGGGCGGGAGAGTGTTCGGATCGTCGATACAGTCGCAAGACATAGGACATCGAATATTGGCGATATAGTTGCAAGACAAAGAAACGCAGATTTTGACGAAAAGGTCGAACACAAAAAAATCTATGAAATTTGAAGAAAACTTTTTTTTTAGTTTTTCGAAAAATGTTGAAAACGGTCGAAAACTTCTTCAACAAATGTTATCAAGATCCTCTCTAAAATTGTCTCTAATGTTTCCTCATCAAGGTTCATTCGAATAAAAGCAGAAGCGCATGCTAACACTATGGCACTCACGAATGGAAGAGAATTGAAAGACACTGAGATGCCAAGAAGGTAGTAGAACCCTGAATACTTTTGCCACACAAGACAGCGTTCTGGAGAGAGTTTACATTCAGTTTCCAGGGATGCTCCAGGAAGGTCTCTCAAATGGGAACAAATTGTATTGTTTGATCTTATGTCTTCTTAACACTCCTTGTGAAATAATTTCTCCTATGCTGTTTGAGCACTGAGAATAATGAAGTCATTAGAGAGAAATGAGTTGGTTCTCCAAATAGCTGCTGTTGCCTTCTGAATAAAATGGTTGATTTCACATAATATGACAATATTGAGCAAAAATTACTACTGGCGTAATTACCTGCGCTAGGGGTAATTTTATTTTATACAATACAAAGACGTTTAGCGACAATTACACTCTTGTATTGTTCTGCTGCACATTTTATTTGTTAGCACAGTCCATTCTGCCCTTGCATCAGCCCTTTAGTTTGAACTTACACGAGTTCCTTCACTTCACATGTCACTGTTGAATGTTCAATTTTTTATCCATTTTACAAATTTTTTGTACGTTTTTCAGCAATCATCTTCTTGAACTGTTAATTGGTGACCAGACACACAATGGTTAATTTAAAATTAGGTCACCCATGTATAGCTTGTCTCTTCTTGTCCCAGTGTTTGGTGATGGAGTCTGGGGAAAAGGACCTGTATACCATCATAGAGCAGCGCTCTGAGCATTCCGGTGGTCCTTTGCCTGCACTGCACATCCTGGCGGTAAGTGGAAGGACATAAATAACATTTTAATTTGACAACAGAATCCTATTATAATTTTTCATTTAAGCCCGTTCACATGGAGACAGTGTGTGACTACTAGGGGAACATTTTGCCACGCAAAATCTTACACTTGCCAGTGCGTTTAGTTCAGCCAAAAACGTTTTTCTCACGGACACCAACCGTCTGCCCTTTGAATCTGGTTTAAAACACTACACAAATAACTGAGCCGCTTCTAGCTAGCTTAGCTACAGCATGCCAGGTCAACAGATACAGAGACTAGGCTGCATCCCGCAGAAGGAGGGTGGCCGACAGCAAGGTGCACCTCACACCCTCATACGCTCACACTCACACAACTTAGCCCTTTTGTGCTAAAGGGTCCGGCCGGTAACCTCGCAACACACACTCTGGGTCACGAGTATGGTCCGAGGATCCGTTGTCAGCAGCAGGGCCCGACAGTTTTCACTGGTTTACCCCCCCGCGTCATAATGGCCGGGCCCCCCTCACCCACGACCATCCCGACAACATGATGCCAAGAGCGCGGAAGCACATATGAGCAGCGTCAAAATCAACTATTCACAACCAATCTCCACTCAAGCCTGTTCATTGCACGCTCTCATGCTACTCCCCCATTCATGTCTCCTTCCTGAGGCCTGCTTCACACCATCCATCCGCCCAAATTTTGGTCTACCTCTAGGCCTGCGACCACTTGCCTCCGCCTTCATCACCCTTTTTACCTATCTCCCTTCATCCATCCTCTCCATGTGCCTGAACCATCTCAGAACACGCGAATCCACTCTGTCCTCCAACTTCTTCACCATCCCTGTTCTGATTCGAACCACGTCGTTGGTGATCCGGTCTCACAGCGTCACTCCAGTCATGCTCCTCAAACATTTTATCTTGAAAACATTCAACCTTCTTCTCTCCTCTGCTCTCACCCCCCAAGTCTCAGCTCCGTGGAGCACAGTTTGGACAACAACACTCTCTTTGCTTCCATCCTCAACGTTCTACAGCTCATTACACTCCTCAGTGCTGGCAACACTTAACACCCCTCCTTCACTCGCGCCCTCACTCCAGTTTTCACTAGTTCAGTCATCTGCAGGTGGGGCGCAGATACCTAAAACACTGAACTTCCTTCCTCCAAGAGCTCTCCATTTAGGGGTACACTAATTTTGCTCATATAGACAGTCCTCGAGCATCTCATTACTAAACTTTTACCCACGTTCACCCGAAGCCTCCTCCTCTCCCACACTAGACCAAACTCAGACACTAGCCTACATAGCATCGCCTGTGAATCCGCAACCAGGGCCGTATCATTGGCAAATAGCAACTGCCTCAACTGCCAACTCCGCCCATTCGCTTCCAACAGCTGCAAGCCACAGCCCAGCACGCTCGCGTTCACCTTTTCTGACCATTCCATCAATATAGAGGTTGAACAGCCAGGGAGACATCACGCAGCCTTGTCTCAGTCCCACTTTCACTGTGAACCAATCACTCATCTTACTTCCCACTCTGACTCATGCTCGGCTGCCTACATAGAAACTGCGCCGCTTTCAACAGATATCCGCCCACTCCATACAAACGCGACACCCTCCAAAGCGTTTCTCTGTCAATCCTGTCGTATGCCTTCTCCAGATCCATGAAGGCTCAGAACACATCCTTTCCTTTGGCATGGTACTTCTCACAGACCTGTCTCACTGCAAAAATCTGATCGGCACACCCTTGACCACTCCTACAGCCACACTGTTCCTCTCCAATTGCGCAGTCCGTACAGTCTCTAATAGTTTTGATCAGCACTCTCCCGTACAACTTACCAACCCCACATAACAGACTGATACCTCTCGAGTTGCAGCATTCATTTGTATCTCATTGGCTCTTATACAGCGGAACAATGCAGGCACTGCGCCACTTGATCGGTACCACGCCTGTCACAAAACACAAGCTCAGTAGCCTCATCAATCATTCGACAATCGGTACTCCACCCTTCTTCAGGCACTCGGTCGCCACGTCATAAAAACCAGGGGCTTTCCTTGCTTTCATCACCTCCACCGCCTCCTGCACCTCTTCCCTGGTAATGCCCGCCACAAGTCTTTCTCCCAAATCTGGCATCCGAGCACCACCACCCACAGCAACAATGTCAGCCTCTCTGTCATCCTCGACATTCAACAACTCGTCAAAATACTCGGCCCACCTCTTCCATACATCACCACTTTCCAACAACAACTGACCGTTTTCATCTTTCACCACTTCCTCCTTTCTGGTCTCTCCCTTCCTTACCCTCTTCACCTCTTTCCAGACCATCTTTATGTTCTCCTCAAAATTCTGGCACAACCGTCTGCCCCACCTGGCATTAGCATCCCATTTGGCTCTCCTCACCACCCGCTTCACCTCGTTTCTCCTCTCTTAATAGCTTTCATAAGCCACCACCGACTCCACCTGCAACCACTCCTCAAACGCACCTCTTTTCCGTGCCACCGCCAGTTTGACCTCCCCGTTCCACTACTCGCAACCTCTCCTTTTGCACCTACCCACACGGCGCGCACTACACACATTCTTCGCACATCTCAGCAAGGCATCCCTTAACGTCTCCCATTCTTCCTCCACATCTCTCGGGTCTTGTCTTCTCACGTTGTCATATTCTTCCCTCATCGCCTGCTGGAACTCCTCTGCTCTACTTCTCACTTACAGTTCACTCACTTTTGCAACCTCTCTTCCTTCTCCCACTCTTTTGTTGCCCTTCCACCTCTGCTCCACTCTTAATCTACCTTCCACCAGCAGATGGTCAGACACTTCTCCACCCTCCCCTCTCAACACTCGCACATCCAACAGCCTCCCCACCACTCTCCTCGTTATCAGCACAAAATCCATCAGCGCTCTCTCCACCACTGCACCACGGGCCATCCTTGTCCGTGTGTACTTGTGGATATCTTGCTTCTTGAATAAACTGTTCCCGACCACCAACTCCTGCTCCATACTCAGACCTATCAAGTTTTCTCCACTGTCATTTCTACCGGGAACGCCATACCTCCCTATCACATTTTCCACCACTGCATCTCCAACTCTCGCATTAAGGTCACCCAGTACAACTACATTAAATTGACCTCCAAAACTCACAATACACTCACTCGGACTAGTCCAGAATTGCTCCCTCTCCTCCTCACTCCTCTTGCTACCTGGACCATATGCACTGACAAATACCCATCTTTCTACAGATACAGATACAGACACTAGGCCGCATCCCCCAGAAAGGGGGGTGGCCGACGGCAAGGCGCACCTCACACCCTCACACGCTCACATTCACACAACTCAGCCCCCCCGTGCTAAAGGGTCCGGTCGGTAGCCCCTCAACTTACACTCTGGGTCCCGAATGTACCGAGGAACCGTCGTCAGCAGCAGGGCCCACAGTTTTCACTGGTTTACCCCCGCCGCGTCATAATGGCCGGGCCCCCCCCACCCACGACCATCCCG
>SDVV010000948.1:0-27843 GCA_016164225.1 Gammarus roeselii | reverse complement strand
TTCCTGTACATATATGTTTGTATTTATATCTAGTTGAGCTACAATTGAATCATTCGGTGGTTGGTTGGTGGGTTCATGGTTGTTGGATGATTGGGTAAGCCCTGTTGGCTAGATTTGGGTCAACGTTCTGTGTTTTCCATCTATTTATTTCATATGTATGTAATTTCTGTAAGGATAGTATGGCATAATAGTTCGGTAGTTGGCGGGTTGATGTATATATTTTCTAGGATGCAGTAGCTTCGTTACGAGAATCTATCAACCCCAAACCACATTATCAAGTTATGAACCATATGTATCGGTGGTACCATGTATCAGCGTGTTCCGAATAGATCGTTATCAAGCGTATCTAGACTGATCGGGCAGTCTTATCTCATTGTTTTTTGTATAGCGAGTATCGGTTTGCTTCCCTTAGCGAGAGTAGCTGAACGATATGGATTTATTGTAAGTTATTATATTGTGTTATGTATACTTGGTAATGATTGATTTATATATGTTGAATTTGTATTTTTTTGGAATTTTAAATAGTTATCTCATACAGTTATAGGAATTTTGGGATATTTTAGGTTTGCATCTTCAAGCGAATGTACGTGTACATGAGTTAAAAATATGTATAACAAAATGTAAATTTCGAAATTCAATACAATTTCAAATTTTCTAGGGATACCAGAGCCAAGTCGGTATATTGAATTGATAAATTGGCTACTAAAATAAGTTCCTGGCCTCAAAAATTTGAAGTTCTCTTGAATTTTGTAATTTGAATTTTGTAATACATGTATTTATAACTCATATACACGTACATACGATTGAACATATACATGTACAAACACATAGTCAACCCTGTGATACTGTTGAGGAACGATGGAGTATATTTTGATTTTTTTTTTCAATAGAGAAGTGAGCACTATATTTGCAGAAAACAAATTAAGTTTAATAAAGATACATTGGCAAGTAATTTACGGCATCATCTTAAACAAAACCATAGTCCAGTTTATAAAACTAATGAAGGTGGATATGAAAATATTATGTGTAAGATAAGACGATAGAGGATGTAGTGCCAGGAAATGTTGGAGAAAAATTGAGAAAACCCAGTGTGAGACAATGTGTCCGTTTGTGTGAAACTGGTGAAGAATATGAATTACTTGAAACATTCAAACAATTTACGTTTAAAAATGAGCGATATTTGTTAAACGATATAGGCAGATAGTGACCACAAAGTAAAAAAGAACTAGGTGTAAGTGAACTAAAGAACCGAGTGGAGAGCTTCATATGTAAAACGCAAAAATCAATTAATAAATAACATCCATAATCATGAATACTTTGTGTTAAAACAAAATGTAATTATTGGTTAACATAGGTTAAGTTATGTTAGGGTGGGTACGAATAACATACAGGTGAGAGTGATGTAAAATTTGTGTCAAATTCAAAATTAATATGAATTACCTGTAACATTCAAACAAATCGAAGCTGAAAGTTGGGGGTCTTTACTCGATCAAAATTGAATGAGTGAATTCAAACTGCAACTTTGCTATCAAAGATGCAGAGGCAAGTGGAGAAAATTTACATGTATAAATCATAAATCGAAGACTGAATATCATACGTAAACACAAAAAAACTCTCAAACGATGACACATAGTTCTTGGTTAGATTCACCAGTGGAAGCTTTAATAAGACTATCATCTTGTATCATCACCGATCTCTGACTAGAGATTTGGTATAATACAGTCTACCTATGACAAATACAGAATTTGAGAAGCAATACACGGGAGGTATCGACCGTCGTATAACCTATAACATTCAATCAAGGACATAATATCATTATTAAAAAATGGACGAAAAAATGATAGATCAAAATTAGAATAGTGTATTCGAACTGCTAATGATTGATAAAAAATGTAGAGCAAAGTGGATATGTATAGAGCATAAAACACTGAAAGAAATCTCACATAAGCATGAAAAGTTGAATTTAAGTACAGAATTCTTGGTTAAGATAGGTTAGTTAGGGCGTGTGTGCATAACATATAGGTACACACACACATACACAAACGCCTGAAAAGTGCAGACTCATAGCAAAAAATGCTATATATGATGATGTTGACTTGGTTCTCTTACATCTTAAATCTACAGCAAATTGTTACAGATGGTAACTATTTTGTACTGTGACACAGGAAAATATATACAAGGCTATTCGTTTGGGTGAAACTGGATACACATTTGAATTACTTGTAACAATCAATCCATCTAAGATTGAAATGGCGCCTCTCTGCTAACTAATATGGGCGTGAGAGTGACAACGAAATAAATAACATATATGTTAAAATGATATTTAGAGCCGTGTGGAGAGCTTCATATGTATATATCAATGACTGAACACCATACATTAGGTTAGGTTTGGTAAGGTTTTGATGGGGTCTGAATAACATACAAAAATGTTGTAGAATTATGTAAAAAAATCATGAATCAGATGGAAATACGTATAACAAACAAACAAACAATGTAATTTCCTTATGCAAATGAATGAAATTTGCTATATCGAAATTGGAGGGGTGCATTCAAAATGTGAATAATGTATTTAATGTAAAGCCATGTGGATGTGTTTGATATGTATAAATCAATGACTAAATATCATATGTAAGCATAATTCTCGATCGATAATACATAATTATTGGTTAGAATAGGTCAGGTTAGGATAGGATGATTAGATCTTTAAACCTAACATCATGTGAAAAACTGAACCACATCAAATATTTTGTAACAAAAGTAAGGGGCTTAATTTTATTAGAAATCACAGATCAGAAGTAAAATGTTACAGACGTCGAACGGGGCTGCATATTAGTGCAAATGTGTGTACCATGGTTCTGGCACAGGTACCTGCATCACCCCGTATATATGCATTGTGCCGGCATAGTGCCGCCATCAGTATTGTATATATGCATTGTGTTGGCACATGTGCCGGCACTGTGCTGCTATCGACCCTGTATACGCCTACATTAGGCCGGCAGGTGCCGTCATATGCCGGCATCAACCCTTTATTTGCATACATTGTGCCGGCATATGCCGGCATCAACCCTGTACACGCCTACATTGGGCCGGCATATGCCATCATCAACCCTTTACATTTAAAACCAATTGTGAAAAATGCTGGAGTGGATATTGTGAATGCTCGAATAAGTTAGATATTCTTAATTGGAACGAAATCTCATAACAAAGCCTGAATTAATCAATAATTTCGAACTGCACTAACTGTAAATTGTTAACATGTATTTATAAAAGATAGACTTTAGGAAACAAGCATCTAGAAAAGACTGCGAGTGAATAACCTAATTGAGATGTACATTAAATTATTGAAGAATTTTAAACTAACATCCTACACAAATCTAGTATACTAGTTCTCCAAGATGACTTGAAATAGGACCCAAATCAAATGTCGAGAGGTAAAGAATACCAATATTTTGAACCTCTATATCCAATTGAGCTAATCTATACCCAACAGTACTTGAATTTAGGCAAATTTATACCTTATATAGTCGAATTCCTGTGATAACTGTTCAAAAAAAAAAAAAAATTATAACATAACTAAATAAGATTCTCTAGTATGGTCAATGCAACATTGATTAAGTATGCTATACGATGTATCCTACCTTACTCCATATGATAAATCCTACCCCAATATGGAAGGTGTATGGTAAATCAATACATTATGCCGATGTACATTACCTATCTTGTAATAGATAAAAGTGAAATAATCCTGTACTTGAACTCCAGTGGTGAATTGAAACAGGACTAAGATCATATACTAACATAAAAAAAAACAGAGAAAAAATATCTGACAGTAAAACCATTACTGATTCCATGTGTAATAAAGTGATGATACTACATTACCCGTTCAATCTCAAAAAATCATAAGCCTCACTAAGTTATAATATCTATGATAGGACAAAATCAAAGCCCACTGTGTCATAACAACGAACTCTATAATTCTTTACTATGTCACTTTTAAGCAATCTACCACTGATATATAACAAATTTAGAGGTAACACCCAGTCATGGTACAATACTTTAGACATACCGTGCATCTGATTAGTTCATCATCTCTAAACAACGTCGAGCAAAGTCACATCCTGGGCATAACCAAGAGTCTATACACAGGTACAGTTGTCAAGAATAGACCTGACACGAGTCTCAAAGAGTGTGGTCATAAAAATCGGGGCATCTGTTCACTGACCACCTAAGTAAAACCACTACAACGACCAGCAGCTTGTCGCATAAAATCTCTAACAAACTCATGAAACTTAAGACCGACATTCACATGAACTTACAAATTCACGTTGAACATGGATGAGCTCCAAATAACTACCAAAGAATGTAAACCGCCTGTACACCAGGACCCATCCATCCAGTACATCGTCTTCTAAAACGTTAAACTACACACTTGTTGCGGTTCAATGACGAAATTCCACATAGATAAAGTATGGATTTACACCTCTTAAACATTCATTTTTATGATTATCGTGGGAAAAATCATACAAAAATAATAAAATAACTACGTAATTCTCTATTCTGCTCTAATTACCATTAAAAATAGTTATACACTAGGGTATCTATCATGGTAAATCGGTCTACTTATACAAATAAACGTAAACGCAACGAGCTTTTGCCTAGGGGACTCGCTAACTTCTCATAAACATTGAAGTATGGTCCTACAATAAACATACAATAAGCTAACAAAAATACCAAGTTTGTAACAAACCGAATCTTTCATATCTATAATATCCACGTCAAACATCGCAGGATGTAATTTGATACATAAAACACTAAAAACATAAAACATGTAACAAAATTACATCTGAAATAATGTTCTACATTGCAGATACAAACTTAATATATCCTTATATTCCGATAATTGTATAAAATACCCAATGCATTGTATCGAAGATGGAAACTAGACAGAGAACATACAAAACTGAATGAAATTTACTAAACGCTCGAGTTATAACAAAGCAAAAAGATCAATTCTATACCACACCCAAAATATACATTAAAAACCATGATGTTAGAGAAAAAAAGCATGTAACCAACCAAACAAATAACGTGAATAAGTTGCCAAGATATGGGATTGATTTACATAACTGAAACATATTGTAAATGATATGGAGTACTTCTACACGAACACGCGTTAGTACATACAAATCTGATGAAATTATTCTCCAACTCAGTCCAAAACAGGTTTAAATGATATCTCCTTTAACTAAAGTAACCACGGCTTAATCGTTACAGAATGTCACTTATATACATAAAAAATATGCAATAACCGACCAATTATGCATGAAATATTGTGCTACATGGAAGATGCAAACCTAGATTATCTTAAAATTTCTTTAACTGTATTAGATAATTATTTAAAATTCCGAAAACAATACAAATTCAACATATATCAACCTATCATTGCTAAGTATACATGACACAATATAATAACTTACAATAAATCGGTATCGTTCAGCTTTTCTCACTATAGGGCATCTAACCGATACTCGCTAAAATCGAGATAAGACTACCCGAACAGTCTGCATACGCTTGATAACGATTCATTAGGGACATGCGGATACATGGTACCACCGATATACCTGGTTCAATACTGGATAATGCGTTATGTCGTGGATAGATTCTCGTAACGAAGCTCCTGCATCCTTAGAAAAATATACATCAACCCTCCAACTACAAACTATTGTACCATACTATTCCAATAGAAATAACATTAATAGGGAATGAAAAGATGGAAAACACAAATCGTTGCCCCAAGTCCAACCAACAGGCTTTAATCAAGCTACTAACCGCTAAGAACCCACAAACCAACCACCGAATGAGTCTGTTATACCCCAACTAGTTATAAATACAAACATATATGTACAGAAAAAATATATAGAATCATGAAGCCAGACAGAAATATATAATGATATATACACTCAAACACAGCAATCCTGCCACGAAAATGATGTAAGCAATTCAAATAATAGGGATGAACAATCTCACCCAATTTTCCGAGGCGCATCCAACTTTTTGCCTAGGGGTCCCCTACCGCACTCCACCCCTGCAGAAATGTGTTATTACAATATTCCCACCGCAATGAATAAATATGTGTAATGAGAAACAGTTATTAACCAAGTATACCCCAATACAGCTATCTAACGGAGAAAAAAACATATATAAATAGAATAAACAATAATAAATAATATAAATTAAAATGTTCATAACATAAAACCTTCCCAATATATATTCGAAAGCAAGGGCCGAAAGCCCCCTCACCCCCCTTCCACCCCTTCGCACCGCCTACCCGAATGACTCCGCCCATATCCATTCCCCACCACCTGACTCCGGTCAACCCCTTACCCACCGCTTATTAAGCCTTATCCTATTCCTTCACATCCGCGTTCGGACGTCATTATAACTACCGATAACCGACCATGTACGCGGGCTAATTGCACGTTGAATAGGAGAGGAGAAAGTAGGCCTCCCTGCCTAGCCTCATTAGCTGTTCGAAATGGATTTGACATTGAACTTTCCCATCGTATTACACATTCATGCTGCTGATACCAATAATTTAGCAGCTCAACATTGTGAGTTGGTGTCCAAAAATTTGATGGATCAATCGCTTTTTAAGAATACTTCCTCAGGTACACCATCCTCACCCGCAGCTTTGCAATGTTTTATTTCTTGGCCGCGGTCCTATATGTTCCCACACATAAACATCATCATCACTTTCCCGATTGAGTGGCTCCTCAACAAAAAACGAGTCAGTTGCGATATGGACACTGTTCATTGTACCATCAAAATGGTAGAGCCACATATCAGTAACATTTCCCTAGCATATTATTATAGACATATGTATGTATAGACATACAGCTGTTTCCCCCTAACTAGGCGGGTTGCTAAGTTAGGCTGGCACAGAGGAGGGGGGGGTGCCAAATCTCCCCGTCACAGGTCCGCCGTGTCCAAGCCGAGGCTCGAACTCGCGACATGCAGCACCAGAGGCTGACACTGCAGTCGGACACGCTACCCACTCGGCCACGGCGGCCTCACTAGCCTGTTATGCCAGTCTTATATCGTGGAACAGAGCCATTTTTTGGTTTTCTTACAGCAGAGATAGGCGTATTCGCAGCTGTTATCAATAATTTATTTTCACGGTATAAGAGGCCTGCAAGGGGTTGATCAGCATTTCTCCACTGCACAAAAGTTACTTTGCTTGCCTCGTGTAAGCCAGCCTCCTGCCTGTTCCACCCTGGCGTTATGTGCCTTCCCTTTGGTGTTCTCGCTCCATACGCTTCCCTGACAGCCTTGTGAGCTGCACCACATAATACCCTCGTAGTGCTCGGCTAATTTGTGTCTGTTAGCTGTTGCATGAATCCGCAGCACGTCTGGTGGCAAGGTCCCAAGCTGCAGTACTGAGCTGAATATATGAGCCTTTGCTATATTAGCCTTTGCTATATCATTGAACATCAAGGTAATGAACTGTGCGGCTGTATCATATTAACCATTACAGGGAGCGCATATATTGAGCGCTCTGCATGGAGCGGCAAGGGATCTGACATAGACGTGCAATGCAAGCACTCGAGTATTTTTGTTGACTTTTGCTTGGGAAAAAGACAAAGTGATTGATCCATTTTTTTCTCTCGTTGTGATTAACAAGTGTATGTGCATCTTGAGGCACAAAAGTCTAGTTCATTATCAGCCAGGAGTATTTATCACTCATTAAATGTACTGCTCCGTAGGTGTCAATTAAAATCTGCATGTGGCGAATGAACATTTGTAAAAACAATAGACATTCAGAGTTAACCTGATCACCCTATCATCATTGCACTGCTCAATTTTTGCAAATGGACTCATTCTATCAGACTACAGGAAGGGTAGTCAACCAAACGAGAGTCTTCTTAGTATCCTCTCCTTTTAATTGGTTGAAAATTTGGAGAAAGAATGGGCGCTGCCATCTCTTGATAGACAACTCGGGCGCTCATGTTTAAACACCCACGTCTCCTGTAGCGCGCATAAATTATTATCTGTACTCAGCTGTTTCACAACGCATTCGACACTATTGAACCCATTACAGTTAAAAGTGGCCGGACAAAAATTTTCTAGATGAGTTTATATACGATTTGAAAAAGCATTTCCTTGATTGTAGGGCACAAAACTTTTTTAGTTTCGAACGCGGGCACCTGCAGGCCAATATCAGGTGATTTGAGGAGGTCAACTTTCATATCGCTCCCACCGTCTACGAGTGCGGCTACTCCATTGTGTAGCTGCCACCTCCGGTCAGCCTCCTAATCTCACTCAATGTCTGGTCTCTTGTGATGTCCCGGAGATATACACATATATGCGTTTTCTTAGTATGAGAAAGATGTCTTCAGAAATCATTTGATCTGCTCCAACAAGGGGTTTTATAATTTTGTTTCATACGGTCGACTTTCTGATATTTCCGCCTTTCATGTCATTTCCTTCACCGATGCAATTAGCTCCAGACACTCCGGCTCCATCTTGTCTGCGCGGGGAGGCCTGTTTGACCTCCGTCCATTGCTCATCAGCTGTCTTTGTTGAGTGAGGCTGCTTTCCGGATCTTTTGTGTAACTCCATGTCTACTCGGAGCAGCCAGAAGGCCGCATCGAACGGTCGAAGAGCTGGGGTGGGCATTGCAATGGCTTTGATGGCTCCGGAGGTTAGGTGATGTGAAGCTCAATAGTGAGAGGTTGCGAGGTTATTGAATGGGCGATGCGAGGGTCCTGTTTATGGTTTGCCCGAAAATGGGTGTGGTCGAGTTTAATGTTGGGCTGACTGGTGAAGCGATTAAACGTGTTCTGTTAGCAGCACTTCCATGTTGATCCTTCTTCCTCGTTCGTGTGTTCGGCCTAACTGCACTCCTGTATACAGGGGACGCTAATGCTTCAAGATGGGTCAGGCTTTCATTCGTGTTTTCAAAATCTTCTCTCAAAGGCGAAATTTCTTATTGCATACCTTTTTGCTGGTGCTTCAGTTTGATCTTCCCACTATTCTTTTTTCACTCTGACGCACTGCCTGTTCAATTAGCCTCTCAGTTTTGTCAATGCGTATTTCGATTGCAATGCAGTTGGATCCTGTCCTGCTGTTTAATTTCCTCGCATCACTTTCTGGAATCATTCTACTCACATCAGATCCTGGTAGACAAGCTGGCAGTTTAGAAAGGTTGCAGGTTTGCATCACCTCACAAATCTTATCCAATGTGGTATTAGCGCCCTTTGGTAGCCATTGATTGTAGCACCATAATCTGGTTTGCACACAGCCAGAATATCTTATGATGTTCCTGACTGCTTCTATAACACTGTTTTCAGTTTACCCGCATTGCAGACGTCGAGGAGGGTTTTCTAATGGTCATATCCTGTCCTGCGTATTCCGACTTACCACTAACCACAGTACAGTCCTCGCCATTGCTTCAGCATTTCTCTCATCCTCGAGCGTGATCGGAGCAATTCTACTCCGGCAACTTTAATTTTTTGTGGAGTTGGTGATATCCGTTTCTCCACCATTGTCGACTGGGCCGTCCTCATCACCTCCTTCGGCCTCTGAGCCACTGCTCTCAGGTTCCCTGTCTGCCTTGTGTCCAACATCGTTTACCAGGTCACTCACACGATATAGGGAGCCCACAAAGTTTGTTGCTCACGCAACGAGCTCCAGTTGAGATAAGTGCAATAAATGTTTTCTTTCGTATTGTGTCATATATCCCTTCCTTCGTGCTGTTCAATTGGAAGAAATAAATATCGTACTCAAGCATAGTTATGGTATCAAGTCATTGTCGCAATATTGAACATGACACAAAAATTTAACAGTTGAAACAGTATTTTTTTTTTATATCATGTCACTTTCAGATTTTCCCCTCAAAATTAGCTCACCGGTCCTGTAGACAATTTTGTGTAAGCAAATCGTCGCCCCAACGCGGACAAATAGGCATAATTAAACTTCCATTGTGTGCAATATTTATGCATTTCAGCGTATTGAGGGCAATGAAGGGTTACAATAGGGCAATTATGGGACCATGGGCAGTTTTTGAAAGTAACTATCCTCTACCATCATTGCGTGCTTTTTATTATCATCGAAAATGGGCAGGAAATAATACAAGATCACGCTACCGCAACAACGTCATATAATCTCAGAATACAAACCATTCATATCGAAGAAATAATTACCTTGTGTACAGCAATAAGTTATGAAACCGTTCCAAAGTGCAGTTTCAATTGAAAATGACATTCAAGGGATAGTCGTATTCAACACGCTCAATAACTGGCCTCGTTTAATTATCCGCGCGAGAATCGGGTACATTCATGCTTCCGATATTTTTATTTTCTATACGGCAACATATTTAATATGAAACCTATTGCAATATGATTCCCAACTAGAGAACTTTTGAATCATTCAAATATAAAATCAGGGACAAGCTCCGGCGATCGTCCGAATTAAACTGACGATGAGATTTTCTGACTGTTGAGGCAATGCATTCCCAGCGTAAACGGAAATTCGAAATTGGTACTCGTGGGTGCGACGAAGAAATTTGTCGAGTATCTCGGATAGCATCGTACGTATGGCCACTAACTTTCAGTGTTGCGGCGATACTACAAAGACTATCCTTCGACTCAAATCCTCCGAAGAGTGTTTATTCGTCTATGATGATCCTTCCTCTGGCTGCGATGCTGATAAAAGCGACCATACGCGTTGATAATGGGCACGGTAATATGCGGGGATAGTTATGAATTCTGAGGTGAAATGTCAAACTATGATGGTACTGATTCTTTTCATGTAAAGATTCATCTAGAAACGAATCCTACAGTCTTATAAACAAGGTCTCAGTATGATGAGACGCTGAACTGACTTTTTGGTCATTTTGGTAAAAAAAAGTTTGGAAGGCGGGCCTACAAAGTAAATAAACACCTCACCCTAATTTATCAGTATTTGTATGACGGTAATAATAATACAGATATATTAATCTTCCTTCACTTATAGATATAGTTATGTAGAGATTGTTAGGAGATACATTAAAACGTTATAAAAACATCATTACACGAAATGACGTTTGTAGGTTTACGTTTTGTAATTCGAACATCACTTCCAAGTTTACAGCCTGTCTGTCGTCAACCACGGAGGCAACCTTGCAAAAGACGTCCTGAATACCATGCAATGTGTGTGTTGGCGCCACAATTCTCAAGCAACAATGCTGGTGAAGGTTGCTGCCTCTGACGTGAGGGCCTTTGGGGTGCGGTCAAGTGGAAAAGAGGGTCTTGCATGGGCCCTCAGTAGTTCATTGCAAAGTCTTGGAATGGACCGCGGCACAGCGTCATGAACGAGGGGATATCAAATGTGTGTGACGCGATCTCCACAAATAATGAAATTAGCATTTCTGAGTATTTTCATTTCCACTACCAAGGTATGATCGTGGGTAAAATTAGGTCATGCAGTATGAACTCATCATATCAGATGTAATTACAGTTGTACAGGAAATTATTTTGTGTTGTACCCAACACCAACTATCCCATCAGCTCATTCATCGGGAAAATGCTTCAAGTCTATTACAAAACTAGTTTAAATGGTTTTGTAGGTTTGCATGCTAATACCAAATGTGTGCAAACATTCATATGAGAGCCCACACTACTTGTCAAAGTGAATTTTGTCAATATAGCATGAGGGCTTGTCGTGCTTCCAATTTCCTTTGCTATAACGTACAGTTGAATAAAGCTGACGGTTATACATCTATACGCATTAACCTAAAAATAAATATATTAGACCAATAAAATCATGCTTCGTTTGTTACGTCAACATTACAAGGATTCAAACTGTTATCAAAATAGGCGTTGCTCGCATTGAGCTGCTGTTATTTTATTTCATGATGTCGAGCAAAGTCAAATGCACTAACATGTCTTGATTTCAATAGCTTGAATGAAAACAAGTTCTGCTGTATTTTATTACGTGAATCGTTGACCGAGGTGACAGTGCAGAGGGCTAATGTTGACCGAAGTGACAGTGCAGAGGGCTAATCGTTGATCGAGGTGACAGTGCAGAGGGCTAATGATGACCGAGGTGACAGTGCAGAGGGCTAATCGTTGACCGAGGTGACAGTGCAGAGGGCTAATCGTTGACCGAGGTGACAGTGCAGAGGGCTCATGTTGACCGAGGTGACAGTGCAGAGGGCTAATGTTGACCGAGGTGACAGTGCAGAGGGCTAATCGTTGACCGAGGTGACAGTGCAGAGGGCTAATATTGACCGAGGTGACAGTGCAGAGGGCTAATCGTTGACGAGGTGACAGTGCAGAGGGCTAATTACATTAAAAATTCAGCGGGGAGGAGGGGAGGTATCAGTCGGGATGAGGTGCACGTGACTGAGCTTAGGAGTGGCATATAATCGGTTTGAAACCAGATTCCCAACACAGTGTGTTAGCGTAACAGTTGGGGAGCAAGCAGTGGAGAGTTATTTCGTTGACGGATTGACTTTTTTTTGGTGTGACTTAAGCGTCATAAGGGCTGGACGTTGGTGTACAGTCATATTATGAGTATAATTCGATCTTCGCGTAGATCAACCATTCACGTCGACAGAAAGGGGAAACTATGATGATAAGTAATATGTATCATGAGTAAAAAATGAGCCGTAATTTATTCATGATTGGGAGTAAATTATCATCTGTTACACTAATCTCGAATCCGTAACCTAATGCATCAACGATTTATACAAATATTAGAATTAGAATAAATATCATCACATTTTCACCTTTGAAATAAATTCGGATAAGACGATTGTTATTTATAGAACAATTCATTTTGAAACAAAAAAGCAAGAAATACTTGAAAAGGCAACTTGAAGTGTAACACGGAGAGCACATTAAAAGTTATCATTGTGTTTGATAATAACAGATTATAATTGAAATTAGTGTTGGTATATGTAAAAAATTCAGTCCGGGGTGGAACACGAATGAAACAGGTCATGCAATCATTTTCTCAAGGAATGCATGAACGATCACCTCTGTGGATTGATTATTGAACGATCACCTCTGTGGATTGATTATTGAACGATCCCCTGTGTGGATTGATTAATGAACGATCACCTGTGTGGATTGATTATTGAACGATCCCCTGTGTGGATTGATTATTGAACGATCACCTGTGTGGATTGATTAATGAACGATCACCTGTGTGGATTGATTATTGAACGATCACCTGTGTGGATTGATTATTGAACGATCCCCTGTGTGGATTGATTATTGAACGATCACCTCTGTGGATTGATTATTGAACGATCCCCTGTGTGGATTGATTATTGAACGATCCCCTGTGTGGATTGATTATTGAACGATCACCTCTGTGGATTGATTATTGAACGATCACCTGAGTGGATTGATAATTTAATTTTACCTGATAAACTTGAAGTGGCTCACCGTGACGACAGATCGGGTAACTTTCGTCATTAGAATGGAGTAGTTAAAAAACACAGTTGGTTACAGTTATCACATGTTATAACTTAATACCTTATTTTCTCATAGGCTACATGAAAAACAGGCAAATGAATATGTAAATGTTGCATTTTCCAATGTCAATTTTAAATGCTTTCCATGCAGAAGATTCGTTGAGTCGACACATAATGCAAACTGAACATTATTTAGTAAGCATTTATTTCTATTATTTCAGGATGAATATTTCTCCCGTTTAATTTCTTTCATAATGAAAAATACGTCACGATCAATCAGATGATAATTCGAAGTGCATCAACCTTATTTGTGCAATGTTTCAAATATTATCAGATCACGTTTACTTCTGTTAAACTGCATAGTTGAAGAAAAGAAGAAGAATTTTAAAGTAACGTCTGTGAGGAATCAGAACACTCAGAAGACATAATTATCTACGTATGTCAATCACATTTAGTTTTTTTTTATGAAAACGTGAAACATTTCTTTGGCAGCATCCGGACAACCCGTGCATTCACATGTGTCTGCACATCAGTATCCTTCGGGAGTAAAGTCAAGTCATTACAACTTGCGCGGGGTTAACTTCTTGTTGAATTATCTCTAAGGTTCACCGGCCATGACGCGATAATTTTCCACGATTCACCTTTGTCGTACGAGACGTTAAAAATTGTCGGATCAAATGAAGTTAAAATAGATAGTTCGAGCTTTCTGTGGTACATGAGCATCACAAAAAAAAACTTTCAAAATATAAAATCATCAATGCGAGCAGCTTGCCTTCATGTGAACATCGACTAGGACCACGCATATGGACGGAGTACAAAGGGGTTGAATTGTCTTATAAAATTATTGAAGAAGTTTGTGTTATGATAGCTTCCAGATGCCCATTGAAGCTCGTCTTATACACATACCGACTGACAGCGTTGGTACCCTATTTTTGACAATGGACGACACACCGAATAAAATCACCTTTTGTTCGATTCATTAACGTTTCTGTTCGAAAAAGCGACAATGTTCTCTTTCGTCAAATCGTCAAATCATAAAAAAAAATTATCGCAGAAAAAACAAATTTGCTTATATCGAATGCTCATGAAATATGGATAATAAAGATAATAAATTGTCAGACATACACTCAACAAACATATTCCTTTAAAAGGAAACGTTCCGGCCAATTTGCACGTTGATATTCCTCAATTCTAAACGCAAAATTATGAGAGATGTAACCAATTGCAATGTGTTTCCCTGCTCGACATTTTCAACTTCTCTATATATCGTCGCCTCATGTGTGCAACGTCTCGTAGTGCTAAATAAGTTTCCTATTGTATTCATGTAGCCCTAAAGTTCATAATACCTTGACCGATTATGCAAGGAAGGTCATAGAAGATCGCGGATTGACAGCAATAATACAGATACAGACACTAGGACGAATCCCCCGAGAAGTGGGGTGGCCGACGGCAGAGCGCACCTGGTACTCCTCACATACAATACCGAACAAAATTAATTGTTGACAAAGCGGTCACGTGCCAACTATTAGGCGTGGTCTGTTCCCGAGATGATTATAATCGATTATGTTAGGAATGCCAGGCATTAAAGGGCAAAAACGGCGATATTAACGACAAATTTTTTGAATGCGAACTGCCACGGTTAAAAAAACATTCAACTAGTAAGTTATTGAACGATAAATATTACTAACTAATTTAATATCATGCATTTTTGCTGACGCAACATTGAACAACAAGACTTATCTACTTATACGGTATTTTATTACGTTTATCTATAGTGCTCTAAATGTTCAAATATATTTGGTGCAATATCCGGATACTGCACTGAGAAGGTGATTTCACGGCAGCCTCTTTTAAAATCACGTGTTCCGTAGAGTTGGTAGTTCTTGTTCAGAATAATTGCCAAGAAATATTAGCGTGTTGTCATTTTCATACGTGAGAATTATTCCTAGCACCTTTTCCGGACAGGATTTGTAATGAAGTGCACTTTTTTCATGTGAAGAAGTGAGCGGACAATTATGGTATTCCTTAAAACCATTAACACTTTCACATCTTAAAAAGTTACTTGTTAATTTTTCCTGTTGAAATATTGCTGTTCTATAAGTTTATTAACCTTATTACAGACAGAGTGTAGACTAATCATGGGTTTCCCTATTACTCAATAAAAACTTCCTTTGTTTCGGAGTTGAATAATTTTCCATTCAGTTATCATTCCTTAGTAATGTTAGCACTATGTTATAGTAATAAAAAGTAATCACATGCATTTATGTTGTAATTGGTGACCTCTTTTGTAAACATTGCATAGGGAATTCAGTTTGCGGGAGGGCGGGGGTGGGGCTAATGTGTAGCGATAGAGCGGCATACAACATGCAGCTATGTACTATGAACGGCAAAAATACGCTACTTTTGTGTTATGTTTCAATATCATTGCAGGGAAATTGCACGTTTTTACTTATGTATAAACATATAGCCGTTTCCTCGCGACGTAGAGGAAACAGCCACATATGTACATGCATGCTGAAGAGATGACAATCTCCATTCTGGCTGATTGGAGAAAAGAAAACAGGATTTTTTTTTATGACGCGCCTATAGTACCACTCAAGACATTGGAGTTGTTAGTTGTTCACTCTTGCTGCTCAGGCACACGCCGACAGTGAGAGACGCTTAGTCGACTCCTTCTGTTAACATAAATAAAAGAGCGCAATTAACCTATTATTTCCCCATTCATAAACTTTCCGATCATTAGTGACATCCTACCGTGCAAATTTGCATTGGCAAAATTGCGATATTTATTTTTCATTTCAGGAAAATGAAAAACTCCTCTGCAGCCGTTGACCCTCTTGGCGAACTTCATGTATGGGCTGATAAAGCTAGATGAGATTTGGTTGGGAGACATGTTCCTCTCATAGCCAGTTTGTACCTCAAACAAACATTTATGAATCAATATAGGAACATAACATTATTTTCCAAAACTCAAGAAAAAACTCTCCGTGTGATTCTCTCGGAATGGCTGTTGGTAGGAACGCGTGACTTGGAAATTCGGCGCGTTTTTATCACCAATCAAATTACAGTTGAGTTCCCAACCCAATGGAACAATAAAACAATTTTCGACACTCAAATTTTACTGATAAAGTTTACCGTAACTTTTCGGGCCTGACACCACATTGCCAAACACTCAAATGTTGTTGACTAAGTTCATTTCAAAGTGAGAAGCTCAGTCACTACAGATGCTATGTTACTGTTACACAAATGTTTCGTTTAACTTGCTCCCTCAGAGTGAAGGGCCTAAGCCAACAATTACACGAGCGAGGTGGTGAAATAGGCCGTGAGGGGCAATGAGCTGAGAGGGGCCACGAGCAGGTTGGGCCATGAGCCAGAAAACTATGAACAGGGAGGGAAATGAACAGGGAGAGGCCCATGCAGGAATAAGGCATTAGCAGGAAGGAGCAATACGCAGAGGGGACCGTGATCAGTGATGACTGTGCGGTGAGGGCCATGTGCATGGAGGGGCTATTGCTCTTTGCTTGGCCTTGATCAGGGAAGGGCAACGAGCAGAGAGGAGCCAAAGTTGAGAAAGCCATGAGCAGGAAGGAGCCATGGGCAGTAGGACCGTTGAGTAGAAAGGGGCAATGAACAAGGAGGCCCATGAATAGGAAGGGGGCAACGACAGCTAATTGTTATTGTATTAGGCATGACTTATGTTTGAATTTGGTTTGTCCTCTATCCTGAATAACCCTGTTTCTTATTCCTTCATCAAGTAAACGCTACATATGACCATCCCATATCCCCTTGAATGTTAACTTACTACAGAAGAAGTGTTTATTGGTGTGGTCACGTAACATGATGGAAACATAGAACAGCAGGAAATTCCTGAATCGTTAATTGTTAATTATTTTATAGTTAAAAATATGTCCACCGAGTAGTAACTCGATGCGAGTTTTTTTCCACTGGAACGCGAAATACCCTTCAACTAAATCGCACTTACCAGTACCAATGTCACTGATGATGTCCCTTCATCATGCACTCAGTGTAGGATGGTTTTGTTACAACTTGAATCGTACATGACATTGTATACCCGTACCTCAATTAATCACAGAACCATGGAAATCATTTGACTTGTAAGTAAAAAAACGTATTTCTTACTTTGGCTCCTACAAGAACTACAACGACCCGCACCATTAACGATAAAGGAGTGTTGGGAGGAGCGACAGCAAGAGTATCGAATACCTTCAAGTCTCACCTAACCTAGCTTAACCTAACCTTCTTTACCTACCTATCCTAACCTATCCCAACCATTCCTAGCCCTTAATGAACATAATTAGACCTAACTCTAACTTAACTGAGAGAACTGGATCCAATCACATTTTTTCACGTAATGTTGCATAGCTTCGACTACGCTGCTAAGGGGGCGACAGGATCTAAAAGTTCGCCCCCTCGAGCGAACCTAAAGATTCCGATCACTGTTATATGGCAACACGACGTAAACAATCCTTGAGTCGTTATTAGGAGCCTGAGGCTATGAGATCGAATTTCCTCACCAGGGAAATAAGACAGCGTATCACGTACACAAAAGAAGGCTGGCCATAGACCATTTAAGTTATTGACCTCATACGACCAGTTGGGAGTTATTAACTTCGCGGACAGCGGCGATATTGATGTTGACAATTGTCAACATTCATACCGGTGCAGATACGGTAAGGACAATTGTAATAACAGTGTTTTTGTTGCTTTGTTTGGAGCCGGCCGCAGTGCGGAGCTCCAATGACTCTCAATCTAAATCAGCAGTGAGCAAAATTAGTAGTGGCGATAGGGCCGAGCAGAGCCCCACATGACGGGAAACCTTCCCGAGATACTCTCTGTAGCCTGCGTGTCGTGAAACCTTTCCGTGATACTTTGTGTAGCCAACGGGTGGTTTTCATTACAATTTCACTAATTACATCCGATTCGTTAAGTTAAATTCAATACTCCGGTGTCGATGCTCGTTAAATGAAGAGAATGTCAGAGACATTCTGTTTGCATCGTTTGTTTGAGTCTAAAGTGTGAGTAAAGAATCATCGGCAGTCAGCCAGAAATCGGCGCCTTCGCATTCAACAGCTCCGGCAGACAATAATCAGTATTTCCCTCATGATTACCGCAACTTGCAGAGTTGGAGACAGAGCGTTTGCCCCGACTGTGATAAATGCGACGCTCCTTCACGCACTTCCAAATCCCTTCTGATACAAGCCAAGAGGATCCAAGTACGGTGGAGCTTCATGCATTTTATACTGATGGCCTTGAGATAATAGCGAATTATTTGGTGTGATGCGGCTATTGCCATTTGGCCATCATAAACTGCACACAAATAATGTTGTTTGTGTAAAATTTAAAAGTTTTCAAAATTCATCTATCCCATTTGTTTAATGATTTTCGAAAGAATCGATTAAATTCGTTTCGTTTGGTCTAGAGATTCCCGCATTATTTTCTCGTAGGTGTACTGAAAATGGTGACTTTCCTTCATGCCTAATTGGGAATTTGCCGAGAATTTTCAGAAAAAAATGTTTGTGAATACACGAAAAGTTGTTTGAAAGGAAATTAGAAAAAAAAACATATTACCATCGGGTTCAACTCAAATCTTGCTATCGATGCATATTTACTGGCAACGTGAGAGCGTTCTCTCTGGTGACGTCACACCACGTGACAACTGCATCTTCAAATGTCCGTTGAACACATTCTTTTTTCTTTGCTCACACCTTCTTTCATAGTGATTGTTGTTGAACAACATTCTCCATTTGTAAGGAATGACTGTTAAGATGCGTGAAAATGCCAAATTGAGCAAAATAATGTCTATCTAATCATGAAAACCTACTTTATAGCATTTGCTCAAAAGAATGTGAACTGTCAATATCATAGATGAAGACATGAATATGTTTGTGAGGCTCGAAACATGGCGACTATAATTTAATTCTGTTTTTGGTGAGTTATCAAACATGGTTAACAGGATAGCATACGTCTGTCTATGCGACCCAGAAACATACCATTCATCAAATAAGACCCCACTACTTCATTCCACAATTGGATAAGTGTTTGCAATTGATTACAAGTTTCTTAAGTGTTGAAGCAACACTAGGCCTTGGCCGTTATTAGGTTACCTTTCAGACGAATGGAGATTACTTCTGATGTAGAGCATTCATGAGAGAATCCTGCATCAATGTTGTGTCTGTACTACAGTATCAGAAAAGGTTGCAGAAGGAAATATTATGTAACGAAGATGCGCGACACATTTAGAACCAGCCACTTACAAGAAAGCCACCAACCTACTACAGTGATTTCAGAATGATGGTCCCATTCTCCGTCAAACAATGGTGACTGGCCTGCGTGCCACAGACACATATTATGCGCGTCGTAGACATACGGGCCCATCCCTTCCACCCTTTGTTGGACAAGTGATCGTATATGATTACATACAGTTGCAAAAGGACCTTTTTCTATTTAAGTCACTGCTATGGAATTCGATTAATTTTCCTTTTTATACACATTCCTTCGTCACTCAGGTGTTGATGAATGCTTTAAAAAGTGACAAACACTGTTCAGCCTACCCTTTACACGATAACAGAGATAACAGGGACAATCTTGGACCTAACCAAGATTCCATGCTCTAGAACAGTTGTCAAGAATGGGCAATACATGCGGCCCAAGGAGTGCGACCATAAAATCTGGTCTTCTGTTCACTGTCGACCTGAGCAAATCACTACTAAGACCAGCAGCTCGTCTCTAACATACCCATGGGACTTGAGACAAACATCCACATGAACTTCCAAATCACGTTGAACTTGGATGAACTTCAAATGACTACCAAAGGGTGTAAGCCGGCTCTACACCAGGACCAATCCATCCAGTTAATCATATTCTACAACGTTGAACGACGCTCTTGCTAGGGTTCAATGACGAATTCCACAATGATCTAATACGGATTTATACCTCTTAAACCATCATTATTTACCTATGATATGTGGTGTTTCCAACCACGCCCAAGTTATATACCTTACGCTAATATCCCACGTGTATGATTATGAAAGACTTGTTCCCGCTTTGTGTTACTAACCTCGCAACAGATAGAAAGTAAAACAATCCACACTCTATCTTCTCCTAAACTGATCTGGATCAGGACCAAGCTCTTTTATTAATACATAAACCCTACCAATATTATCCCAGAGTCAAACAAATACTGTGAATTTATCCGTAATAATATACGGTTAGGAATCTATAACAAAAATTCCTAGCCCTAACTAAGATGCAATGAATACAGTAAAAAATAGTGTTTTTCCTGTAAAAATGTAATACGGCAAAGCACATCTACATTCTAGGTAACCCTAGATACACTGAAAACTATATATAATACATTACTGGGAACATATATTGTACTGCAAAACTGAAAAATTACCATTGAATAAAAGGTTTGCGTTATATTCCTATACATAGGTAGTAATATAATAAAAGTACATTATAAATCCCGTACTTATTTATAATTGCTACAGATGACGAATATTTTTTGCTAGTGGGAGCTATAAAAACAATAGCAACCTTCTATATCGACACCGAACTCTAGCAATAATGTCCAGTATTACAGTTCAAATGACTGATCCAACTTAAAAACAGTACTACAATACATATGTATAAACTTACAGCCGTTCCCCATAATTAGGAGCGAAGCTAAGTTCAACTGACACTGGGACACGCTATCTCTACTATCTCAACTGACACTGACACGCTATCTCTACTAAAAATGTAAATTTCTAAGGAGTTTAATTTTCACAATTTTTCAACCATGTGATAACATATATCCTAATTAAAATCTAAAGTAATTAAGTCACCATGACCAGGTAAAACAGTTCATGAAACGATTGAATGAAAGCTTTGAAAAACTACAAACCTCTTGTATATTGGTGAAGATGACGATCATTTTTTCTTATGGCATGCTAAAAGAATAGCAGTACCCTATATCAACAGCGAACCCTGGGGGAAATTTCCACACTGAAGTCCACATATATCTGATCCAACCTAAAAAAGTTAAAATTCAAACAAACACCTAACTTATACATAGAAGCATCATTAAACGTTCGTCAACCGTTTATCCGATCCGATGACAATACACTAAATGTAAATTTTATATCATATATTTTTGGAAAAAAAAATTACAAATGACAAACAGTTATTTTCCTACGGGAAGCACCACTACCAGAACAATAATTATTCCCATGTCAATGTCAGGAATGATGACGACTCGAACAACTGCGCAAGAAGTAAACCGTTTTTATGATGCTCTGATCCCTCCCACCCGGGTCACGCCCCGGATCTGTGCTGAAGGAAACAAAGATGTTGATTTCCCCAAAGCACCGGTCATCGCTCCGGAACTGGATCTGCTGTGGAGGTGGAAATGATGTTAGTTTTTAGTTTTCTTACCATTTGTTTTGTCCCTCCAAACGCAAAGAGGAAAAAACAAAATAAAGCCAAAAAATATAAGAGATAAATTTTTCGAATAAAAACTGCTCCGTTGAGTTAAGCGGTTGGCTCCCCTCTGGTGGGGGTTCGATTCCCAAATACCCTTGGGGCTTGGGAGTGGTTGCGAGTTGTCATTGCGGGCTCACACCCAATACTGGCCACCCTGACACGGGTTAAGAGTTTGTTTGGGAGTTTTCCGTTACGGGCTCCCACCGAGGACATAACGGCAGTTATGGTGATCTCGCTATTTCTCATCACGTTTCAAGATGGATAGTAATTGTGCTAACCTCAATGCCAATAATGCTATCCTTCCATATGTACGCAGCCCTATCGAGTCTGATCAGCGAGCTCTCTTCTGGTGCGGTTCAGATTCCCTGAAACCATAGACCTTTTATTTGCGCGTTTCGTACTATGGTTTAGCGTAACAGATGGCCTCTCAAGCTTACGGGAATAGGCGACCTCGATAATGGTTCAAGGGTGATTGCGAGTTCCGCTGTCGCACCCAGTACCGGTGGCCCTGCCGTGATTTTTTAGGGGTGGGTGTGAGTTGCCGCTACAGACTCTCACTTAGTCCATCGCGGTATGAATGGTTTTCATACCGAGATTGATACTATTAATGTTAATATTAACATCAGTTGTAGTGAAAATCGTTAAAATATGGATAATAATAATAATAGTATTAATACTACTTATGAACATAATAAGAGAAATCGTACCAATATTGTAGATGTATAAATGATAATCAGATTCTCCGGTATAATAGTAGGGTTACTAATAAAATAATCAGGACAATTTTTGGGAAAGCCGTGTTGTTCGTAGCGGCGATCGTCTCGCGTGTAGTTGTGTTGGCTTAATGCGTTTTGGAAGCATGCACGGATCAGCGTCAACTACTATAGCTGGTAGATTGTGCCGATGCTGGGAGATTGTGATTGAGAAAACGTGTAGCAAAAAGTTTTTCCGCGAGTTTCCTTCGTTGTTCCGGGTATTAATGTTGTGTTCCTTGTAAAAGAGACCAACAAAACTCTCATTATCGAGTCCTTTCGAGTATTTGAAGGTTTCAATGAGCTTGCCTTTCTGCCGCCGTTTGTTCGAGGGTGGTGAGCCGAGGCTCCTTGAGCCAATCCTTGTAGCTTGGCGGCACATCTGCGGGATGAGCTCAATAGCACGATGTGGGATTTATTCCTCTTCATGTGTGGATACCAGAATAGAACTGCATGCTTGAGATGAGGGCGAATGAAGTACTGCTACAGGAGCAGTTTTATATTATTCGTTTTGCAGCAAAAGTTACGGGAAATGAAAAACAAGATGGCGGTTTTCCATCTTTTTAACTTTCTCCGCCCCGCGAATCCCATTTCAATTCTATCGAAATTAAGACTCCCAAGTCTCGCTGTTGCTTGATATCAGAAAAATTTCTCCATGATATTGTGTAGATGAAGTTGGTAATGTGGCAACTCATGTGCATAACGTCACATTTGTCACATTAAATGTCATCTGCCTCGCTTATGTCCATTGAAGGAGTTTTTTCGAAATCCTGTTTGATCGACGGTCTGTCCCGCTCCCTCTATGCGTCTTGCAAAGCTTTATGTTAACATCGGGTGTCGCCTGGGTGATGTTAACTCTCTGTTTGCGCCCTGTTGGACAGGCGCGCAGCCAGCGTAATTGGGGGATGTCCATCGAGACCATCGCCTCGTGGACGTTCAGTTTTTCATTTTCTTACGAGCTTATTCTCACGTGAACACAATGTTGTGTTGAAGGTCACTTCACCAGCATCAGCAGTGACTTGTATGTAGCCAGGACTTCAACTGTGATTACTGAGCACAGTTGAAGACCATGCAAAGGTAATGTCCTCAGGTGACGTCTTGAGGTCATCGTCATCATTCACTAGTGAGCCAACCGAGTCTGTAGCGATTCTACGCTCATTAACGTTGCGTTAACCCTGTTCATGGTTCTAGCTGAAGCTGCGCTATTTTTCTTCTTTTCGCCTGCTTGGATGATCGGACTGACCTACTGGCTGTCCTACACTGCGATGCAAGTCTGTTGCCTCGTCCATGTGATCCATTAATCGTTTGCATTTAGTTGATCGAGGCGACTTAGAGCACTTGCGGCCTCGACCTTTCCACCAAGAAAGCCTGATTCTTTGGTCGTGATCAATTTTCCTCACACGTATGCACCGGTCACAGGTGTCGTGAACTCCCTCCTCGAGGATACGGCAGCAAACCTTTTGCCATCATCTTGGCTGTTCGTTCAAATTTGTTGCACTTGGCTGCTCTCTCTTCATTTGA
Source organism: Gammarus roeselii (assembly GCA_016164225.1). Taxonomy (NCBI): domain Eukaryota; kingdom Metazoa; phylum Arthropoda; class Malacostraca; order Amphipoda; family Gammaridae; genus Gammarus; species Gammarus roeselii. The sequence continues at coordinate 3,624 of SDVV010000948.1, read as the reverse complement.
AGGACTACTCGGGCAATGTGGGGGCTGCTGACTTCCACCACTTTGTTGTTATGCCACTATTGACAAAAAATCCGTTAATTTGTTGCCTAGGGACTGTAAATATGGACTCATCCAGTCAATATACGGGGGATAAAAGTCGCTGAAGATGATAGTCTCTTGATTATTTGAGACTATTTCTTCCAGCTTCTCACAAAATTGGGCATCGCACTCCGCAAGGGTGTGGCTATTGCGGCACACCAATGCCAGCTTTATTGTTGCATGGTCACATCCATTTTTGCGTTGAAACTTTCACAAGAAACTGGTACCAGTGTGGTTCTCTGAAATGGATGTAGCTGTTCCATTATGGACAGCAAGGACCTACGCTTTTTCAACTAGGGGTGTGTTTGTCCACGCTGAACACTTTATCTTCGGATAGCAATAATTCCGATGCCATGTTTTTACTCTGGAGATTGAGTCATGTCTCGTTTATGCCATGGCATCACACAAATACAGAGGCACCAAAGTCCCCGCCGATCGTCAAACTTAGTGGTATAAGCTGCACGTTAAATAATAAGACCTGTAGACGGTGCTGGTCTCGGTTTTCGATTTCCCCATTTTGAGGTTTTATGCTTGGAGGCTTTCCAAGATCCCGACCCCCCTCCAGCACATTGCATTGGCCTCCTAATTGTACGCTTTGAGTTTGAACGCTCGTGTGAGTCTTGGAACTCAACTACCGTGCCCTCAGCTTCCTTCTCCTGATGCGACTGATCGGCCTTCGCTCCAATCAGAGAATTTGCGGCGGGCATGAAGTGCTCGAGAAAGAGTTCTCTGCGGTCAACACTGGACCGTTTAAGCACGTTGGTCTCCTACAATTTAGGTTATCTATTTCTTAGCGCTCATATGGAGCAGTCTGCCTAAGCTGACCTTTCCTTTCGTTCAGTTGTAGGCCGTTTTGAGGAAAAGTATTCACAAATCGTACAAAATTTTGAAGGCAATCGATTGAAAGCTTATAACCAGGAGATTTGTTCCGTAACAAACATAAAAAAAAATCAATGACGTAATCCTTTTAATTGCCTTATTGAGGAAGAAAAATGTAGAAACCATCGATTAACCAGCGTTCTCATATTGTTCATCTTTAATTTGAAAACAGCGTTTTACAGTTTATAGCAACACAAAGTGCTTTCACAAGGATTTACATTGAAATAAGTAATCCCACACCTTGCATGGTTCCGTTCATTGTCTCTAAATTCAAATAACTTGGGAATGTTCAGGATATACAGCGTTCTGGTGGATCTCGCACAGAAAAACAACACCAAATCTGTTTGGTAAACCTATGTTCACACTATACTCTATTTTCTCTGGGGATATCCAACGGAGAGAGTCGACATCAATAGGCAGGAGAATATAGAAGATATGAAAGAGAACCAACCCCTAGAGATTCATGTTATTAATACTCTGATGCTTCGTTCCGTGATGTGGGAGCTCGCTCGTTTTTTGCTGAGCGACACTTAAAGATGTCAACATCAGGAATTAGCTCATCTCAAGCTATAGATTTTTGTTTTTCAAATGGTGTCAATGGAATTTGTGTACGATTTATTTGAAGCGTTGTATTGACATTTAAAACTAAAAAGGTATTTATGAAAAACCTTGTACAATGATCAGAAACATTACATATCACTTTAGGTACAGGTCGGCATAGCATGAGACCAGTTTAAACTCCCTACCCGATTTGTAAAGATTCTACATCAATTACAACATTAGTAGGGTAATGTTGTAGAAAATTTATTCGGAAAATGTCTCTCTGCTCACGTCATAATGACTACAAGCGAAGTGCAGTATTTTTTTATTTCGTATAACTGATGACCGCTGTTTCGTGACTGTCGTAGTGACGTCACGTTTAACACCCATAAGATTTTCAGCCGCCATGTGGTGGCTTCATACTGTAGAGCAAATCGTTATCATGCTCATCTACTACATTATATACTCCTTAGGTGCAGCATTGGGTTTGAAACGGCGCGGACTGCATTATATACTGGTACAACATCCACAAAATGCTGATGAAAGGAGGATTCTGAAATGGCAAAACATCTTTTAGACGTCGCATAAAGTGCATTCGGTGCTGGTAAAACATCCATTCAAGGTCGACAGTATTGACAAAATCTGCTGTCCCGGGCACAAACTTGTTTATGTGAATGATTTGCTGCTCAGTAACGGAGGCCAGTTTACGTATAAGGGCTGAAATCAACATTGTTATTGACTTGTGTTGACCAAGCAGAATTTATGCATCAAAGACGATTATAACAGGGTCCCTGCGGTCCGGAGTCGGAGACTGACGTCAGTCGGCCGTCTAGAAGGCTGGTTGATCATGACGTAAAGACAGTCCTATTGCACTTTAATACTGTTTTCCAGTAATTATGACGTAGAGCAAATAAATTACACTCTTTAATGCCATGTTATTCAGGGAAAAATAAATTCTGACATCGAAATTTTTTACATCTGTTTTTCAGACTTTATTTAGATGTTATGTTTATTGATGCGTTCTGGATGAGATTAGTCTAATGTTTACTTGATGACGTCATGCCAATATTCTTCACTGTTGATTGGATTACAACGCGCTAAGGTCTCGGTTTCGATGTTGAATGAACAACTAATTGCTGACCTCGTTCCGGTTTTTCGTGATCGATTCATCGTGCCGATATCTAGTTTTCAACGTCAAAACAAAGAGAATTTAGTGACATCGTGCCTACACCTTTTTGATTTCATACCAATGGTTAATTGATGTCGTTCTACCAATAACCGATGCCTGATTTGAAATTTGACGAGTTATTGTGATCAGGGTACAGAAACAAGACTTGTTAGTGTACTCTAATTGTGATGGCTTGCCAACAGCGAATACCCATGTCGTGACAACAAGGCGACGACGTTGATTTTTCATCACACGTCGTACACCGATCACTGGATACCGACGTATGGCCGTCCAATATTTGCATGGATGATTGCGAACACACTTCCCACACATAACATTTTTCTGCAATCTCTAGCCACACAAACCATCTGAAGAACACTGAACGAGACCTCCCCTCATGCCGAAAACGTATTGTAATCACAACAGAGGCAACGTTGATACACAAATATTCCACGCGTCACAATCCCCTGGGAGGTGTTCGCAGCAGACACTGAACTGCACTTCCAAGCACACAACCTAATCGAGATATCAAACATAGATAAATTCCTCGAAAAATCTACAAAACCCTACAAGACGCACATACAATACACATCATGAAGGTCATCATAAGACGCTACAACCCTTACCACACCGCTGAAATAACCCTTCTAAACCGTAGACGCAATACCCTACAGCCCCACACAAAAACACACGAGGACATCATCAACACACAAACACACACGGACATCATCAACAGCGTATATGTGACCAAAACAGCCAAATACACTCAATATTGATACAGAATAACAGGCTAACTAGCAACAATTAATAGTAGTTAGTATAGGTACAAACGACGGATTTTGTCCGGTCTACGGGAATTTGCACATAACATTTCACATTTCACCGGGATAGGACGCGATGCATGCACCTTGACTCACCGAGCGTACGGGGGTGCGCGCAGAAACGGGGGAGGGCGGGGG